>LNAC01000920.1:213899-333848 GCA_002007465.1 Ailurus styani
CCCTGCTGAGCAGAGAGCCCGATGTGGGCCTCGATCCCAGGACGCTGAGATCATGACCTGAGCCAAAAGCAGAGGCTTTAACCCACTGAGCCACCCAGGCGCCCGCGGTCTCCCTTTCTAATGTGTTCCCTTTGGTTCCATGTTGTGGTCTTAGGAATCTTTTGTTAGTCCCAGTTCTAATTAAAACCTTTTTAACAGTTTAGGGCTCCACTTTTTGCTTTCTTAGCTCATGTTTTGAAACTATGAAAAAAATTTAGTGATTTTAAAATAGTCTTACTTAGGTCATTTAGCTCTTTTAAGTTCTTCACTGATTGCCATAGTAAAATGGAGATGTTATCCACGAGATATAAGGGAATTTAAGTCAGACGGTAGGATGCAAATATTTTTTTTCCTGAAATAGTACATGGCATTTTTTAGTTTCTGGAAATGTTACTGTGGAGGCTAGGTTATATTTTGCATTCTTTTTGCTAATACCCGCTTCAGTCTTTTAGGGTTCTCCTTGCAGGTTGCCGGGAGCTTGGTCTGTGTCCTGTGCTATGTTCAAAGAAGATATATTTTATGTGGCAAGATATGTAAGGAATTGTTTGCATGAAAAAGTTAGCGTTTAGATAATTTTCCAGACCCCACAACCATCTAACATTTTTTGTCCATTAATATTCACCAAACCTTTTATTTCAAAAATAAAGAAGCAAAGGCGCTTTTAAAAAATCTAATTTTGTACTTAGGGTACTGGCTATGTTAAAAGCATACCTAAGAGATAGAGTAACTTAAGCTTAGTGGGAGAGGCCCATGTAGCTACCTCCCTCAACAGCACCTGTTCTCAGGACCCTTGGACAGGGAGAGCTACAGCTGTAGTTTGTTGAAGAGTATTACTTTTTTTTTTTTTTTTTTTTTTTAATTTCTTAAGACTAGGGGAGAAATACCACTGTATTTCTCTACCTCAGAAATCATACATTGTTGCTCTGGTCTTGTCAGAGACCTTGAGAAATAAGAGTTTAATGAAATACATCTTACGTGAGGCAAGGGGAGTGTTAGTGTGAAACAATAAAATAAAGCTTCCACTGAAACTTCCACATGTTTCCATGTGCTCACTGCAGGGGTTTCAGAGGCTCTGTTGAGGTTTTTGTGGTGTTTGGTGTGAAGGAAGGGTTTCGTTTGGTTTGAATCTTTTCTCTGATCCAATTATTTATGAGTATATAGTATATTTTTTTACTTTTTTAATGATTTTATTTATTTGAGAGAACACGCTTGCTCATGAGCTGGGGGCAGAGGGAGAAGCAGGCTCTGTGCTGAGCTGGGAGCCTGATGTGGGGCTCGATCCCAGGACCCCCGGGATCAGGACCTGAGCTGAAGGCAGTCACTCAACTAATGGAACCACCCAAGCACCTCAATTGCTTGTTTTTTTAAGAGAAATCTGATAATTGCTAATATAATTTTAATTTTAGTCTACTGAAAGTTTATTTTCCTGTTCATGTTTATTATGATTTTGTATTATGGTTGTGATTATACAGGTGATGGAGAGGTGATTGAACAAATTATAAGCCTACAAACCAATGATAATGGTGAACGAAGCCCAGAGTCCAGTGTTCTTGATGGAATGATAAGACAGTTGCAGCAGCAGCAGGATCAGAGAATGGGAGCAGATCAGGATACTATTCCAAGTGGACTTCCAAGTGGAGAAGAAACACCCCGAAGAGGTAAGGTGTACGCGAAATATCTTGTCTTAATATGGCTGAAATCAAAGAGTAAAGGAAGTTACTGTCAGATATATGCAGGGTGAAAAATTGTAAGTGTATTTTTACAACTTCAGTAGCCTGAAGTTAACTTCATTAAGTGTGAAGTTGATGTATTAGCAAATGGACATTTGATTTTCAAGTACTTTGAAAGGCTCTTAAAACTTTTTTGCTGTAAAATTAGAGTATTTACAAAATTGTATTAAATGAGTAAAGAAAAAGTGGGGTTTTGTTTTTTTTAAAGGAAATAGTTCTAGGGTTCCCCTTTAAGTGTTTTTAATTAAAAAATTTTTTTTGGGTAGAGCATGAAATGTTTCTTAAGGAACCAGAAGGCTTGGAGTGAGTTTTCAGGGTTAGGTTCTTGATCCTGGAATATAGTATTAGTTATTTTAGTAGTGGGAGTAATGGAGGGGAGCCGACTGTGGTTACGCAAGTGGAAACTCGCTGGGGAAGATAAGTGACTGCGGAAGATGAGGGAAGCCTCGAGTGCCACAGAGGTCATCCCTGCCATGTCACACCTGTGCAGGGTACTCGGCCATGAATTTCGGTATCTTTCCTTGTCAGGTGTTTCCACCTGTCTATAGAAAAGAAAAAGCAAATACTCCCAACAGACAGGTTAAATATTTTGGGCAGGAATACGACAAGTTGATGCTGGTGTTCTTCTCTGCCTCCCCCCACCCCACGCCCCGACAGTATATTCTAGCAGTCACTCCATGTCCATTTGCGGCACTTCCTCATCCTTTTTTATAGCTTCATAGTATTCTAGTGTGTGAAATAACTATTCTTTGTAATTAATCTATTTGTGGCCATTTGAGTTATTTCTCAGACTTGGTATTTATGAGTGTTAGAAATAACCTGTGTTTCTTCACATTGTTGGAGAATACTACTATAACTTGGGCAGTTAAATTTAGAATTTATTGTTGGTTCTCAATTCAAAACATGTTTCTTAAATATCAGTGTATTTTAATATAAATATTTGGATTAATAGGGGCCCTTAAGGGTGCTGGGGTGGCTCAGTCGGCCAAGCGTCCCAAGTCTTGATATCAGCTCATGTCTTGATCTCAGGATTGTGAGTTCAAGCTCTGTGTTGGGTTCCACACTGGATATGGAGCCTACTTAAAAAAAAAAGGGGGGGGGGTCATATAATGTTCCCTTCAGTAGATGAAGTGTGGTGCAATGCAGGTTGGTTCACATTTGATTGGTAAACAGAATGCTGTACCTAGAAGAACGCAGGGGTTGTGTTCAGTCATGTAGATTTTGCCCTGGCCCAGGAAAGTTGGCAGAGTTGAGGTAGAATTTTATAGCCTCCTGCAGGCAAGGATATAGCCCCCAGTTTCTCTGTTGCATTAATAGCAGGAGCGCCTTCATCCCATATTTTAAGAAAACAAGCACTTTATCTGGGACACCTGCTACCACGTTGGTCTCCGTCCTTCCTCCTGCTGACTTCCACTCATGGGGGATTGGCCTGTCTCCTCCGTGCACCTGATCAGCTCTGCACAGGCTTGGGGCTCACGGTTGTCTGTGTTGCCCTGTCCCCCACTCTCGGCTCCAGTTCAAGTGCTGCCAGCATTTCCCCACTCTGCAGTTTGTGAAGTTTTAATCCCCTCTCTGGCAGCTTGCCTGCCTGGGTGGCTCAGATTATCTCTTAAAGTCACAAGTGATGTTGGTGTTCGAGCTCTTGTTACAAAGCCGCCGCAGTTTAAGGAGACTATCCTGCAGTGCTAAATTTTTCAAAAAGATGTGTTTTAGTGTACAGTTTTGAAGAAGGCAAAGCCTTTAGGATGGCAAATACAGCATTAGAGTAGAAAATATAAAAGATTTCAGAAAGTGTAGTAAAATTGGAAGTTGAAGTTAATGTTTATTCTGTAGTCTGTATTTTGATCTCAGTTACATTATGATTCTCTTTTTACAAAGTTTTTTGGATTTCTGTTTTTGGTTTGTATCTTATTAGGAGGACTGTATGTATATGCCTATTATGTGTTAAATGCATGTTAGATTGAAATTTATTTTGGAATCTGTTTTGACAATTTTCCTGCAGGTTTTAGAAGACTGAGCTTAGACATCCAGTCCCCTCCAAATATTGGTTTGCGTCGTAGCGGCCAAGTTGAAGGTGTTCGTCAAATGCATCAGAATGCTCCTCGTAGTCAGATTGCTACAGAACGTGACCTGCAGGCTTGGAAACGAAGAGTGGTTGTACCAGAGGTACCACTAGGCATATTTAGGTTTGTTTTAGGATATCTATTAATATTGTTTGTCTTTACAAAAATATATCTATATGGTTATTTACAGGCTTTTTTTACTGCATTAGTGGTATAAATAATCATATAAATATATTTTAGTAATGGGTTGGAATCTATTTTAATTGTGGTAGGAAGATGTAGACGTTGTTTTCTAAGTTTTTACTATGGTAAATTTTTTCTTAACCATTTCCGTGTTCCATCTTTACAAATACCCGCTCTTCTCCCTTCAGTGTTATTTTGAAATAAATCCAAGGTGTATCATTTTGCTCATAACTACATCTATGTAATTCTAAAAGATAAGGAATTGTCTTCAGTTACCACAGTGCCATTATCATACCTTTCTAAAATATTCCTCAGTAGAACCAAATGTCCAGTCATCGTTTAAATTTCTAGTTGTTTGATAATCATGTTTTTAGTTTTTTGCAAGACTGTTTCTTCAGTGGCATGATTTTGTTAAAGGACACATAATATGTATTCTCTCTCCATGATGCCAGCAGGCATTGGTGCTCACTGACTAGGTTCATTAACTCATTAGGGGCTGTAAAACAGTGATGGCTCAGCTCTGTGAAGTCTTTATTTGTTATAGTGGGTACTTCTAAAAAAAAGTTTACCTCAGTGTACTGTTTGATTATCTAGTGGTAAAGTTTGTATAAAAGAGACAAGATAGATGTTTATTTTGCTTTATTTACCTTCAAACTGAAGATTTACTCCCTTCCACCCCCAGTAATAACCAATTTGTGTTTGTGTTCTTCACTGTATAAATCACACTGCTGTGATTTAGCTTATTTCTAATATCCTTTTTAAAAGTTTTTCCGTCTCTGGCCAGGAGGAGCCTCTTCAAGGTGCCTGGAGTCCTTTTGAATGATGATGGAACCCTTCTGTAGCGCCCTTGCTCTCAGGCATGGCAAGGTGTTACAGGTTCATCTTGTAAATTTCTCATCCTGGATGTGGAATCATTCTCGAAGTAGCCTGATTTTCTTATAGTGGGAAATAGTTTTATAATTATACTCTGGGCAGTGGGGTCTTTTTTGCTACTGAGGTGTAACCTGATTTTTGAGTTAATGAGATAGAGGTAGCAAATGTTGCTTTTCACTGATATCTGAAATGTTCAGTATTCTCTTATGTCTCATAATAACTAATACTTTGAAGATAATCTTGTAAAGGTATGTCCTTCATGTGTTTAGTTAGGCAGAAGAGTTTCAGTGATTGGTGGAGGAATGTAGTACTTATTGTATGATGAATTTAAGAATGTTTTCAAATACACAGTAAAATAATGAAAGCAAAATCTGGTATTGGGATGAGAAATACAGAAAATCACTATCATGTATGTACTGTGCTATAATTAATTCAGCCTTAAAATTGTGTCTGGGTTGCATAGTCATCAGAACCAAAAGTGTCATTTTGGGATACTTTTTGCTGTCATAACCAAGGGAAGCAGACAAGTATCAGGAGTGAAAGACCTGAAGAATATTTCCTTAAGTAGGCGTATGTTTATTCTCTCTTAACATTGAAGACTGGAAATAGTTTTAGGATGGAATCATGGTTCCCTGGTTAGTCAGGGACTCGGGCTCCTCTGTTTCTGATCTCCATCTTAGAGTATGGCCTCCAGGCTTAAAGTCACCTCAAAGTCTAAGATAGCTGCACTTTATTACAGTAGCCATCACGTATCTGCATTTGTGATGGAGGTGGAGGTATAGGCCAGAAAAAAGGAAGAAAGAGGCAAAAGGTAAGCAGCCTTAATGGTTGCACATGACATTTTCTGTTTGTAACTCATTGACGAGAATGTTGTCACATGGACATACTTAGCTACAGAGCGGGCTAGGCGATAGTTTGTATTTAGAGCAGCAAAGAGCCTAGATAAAGACAGATTCTGTTTCAAAGGAAGAAAAGGAGAATGGAGTTTTTGCATCAACTAGCTGTCTGCTATAATAAAATTTACCCAAAGAAGAGCGTAGCTTATTGTAGTACTGTATTCTAAAATACACGTGAGATTTTGTAAAGGAGCTGCTGAGTGATCTAGTAATGGTCAGTGCTCTTGATGACAGTCCTTCTAGTGGGAGCAATGAGAATTTTACATAACTGTTTACTTAGGGTGACACTTGATGAGGATCCAGCTGTGAAAGTAGTATGTGTCCATTGTGAAAAATTTAGTAGATGAAAAGATAAGACAGTTAATGACCCTGATGTGCGGAATGATGGGCACATAGTATTGCTTCGCAGTAGACACAGTTCTGGTTGGAGCTGGATTTCAGGCATGTAGTTTGTCTTAATTCAGTAATAGTAGAAACTTTTCATTCTGTTCATGCTAATTCTGTCCATCCTGTCATCTTTATCCTTTTTCTTAACTGACCATCTCATTTAGCCGTGGAATTGCACAGAGTTGAAGATGATAGTCATGAAGGCCTAGAATGTTCCTTTGCTTTATTATTGATTGAGAATGAAGTGTATGTAGTGTTTCATTTTCAAAACAAAGGGAAACTTTCAGCTGTGGGGTGAATTCCATTTGGCTGTGAGTGAAAAACCCTATGTAGTTCCTTAAATACACATGAAATTGGTGAAACAGACAGCTTGTGAAGGACAGTCTGATGTAGAGTTGCCCTGTAGATAGAGTGTTGCTCTGCTGTATTCTGAGTGTGGGCTGGAGGTGGACCCTGAGGAAAATGCACTTGCTGTAGAAATCAGTTTTTGCCTTAGGACATTTGTGCATATTCTCTTTCGGAGCATTTGCTTGTATCTTGGAGCATAGCCAATATGCCAGTTTTGAAACTGGCCCAAGTGGGGTTTTAAAGTGAACACAAACACAAAGCCATATGTTTTCAACAATGTTCAAATTAGAGATATTCGTCACTTGAATTCTCTAACCACAGAGAAGGAAAATGAACTTCAGTACCTTCCTTATGGTGGAAGTTCCCTTGCTTTGAAATCGGTCACGTAATAATCTTTTGTATCACGTGAGTTGAGAGATACAGGTGATTAGAAGTACTAGTAACGCTG
Source organism: Ailurus styani (assembly GCA_002007465.1). Classification (NCBI taxonomy): domain Eukaryota; kingdom Metazoa; phylum Chordata; class Mammalia; order Carnivora; family Ailuridae; genus Ailurus; species Ailurus styani. The sequence continues at coordinate 220,867 of LNAC01000920.1, forward strand.
CTATTCTGATTTTCTACAAATTATAAAACACGCAGTTTGAATAAATTTGGAGGAGGATCCTGCTTTTCTTTAGAGAAGGGAATTGCAATGTTGGAAAATACGGAGATTTTGAGTAGCTAATACGAAAGAATCTGAGTTGACTGTATTGGGTCAATGAAAATATAAACAATTATTTTTGTATTAAATATGAAACATAGGGGGCACTTGGGTGGCTCAGTCTCTTAAGCATCTATCTTTGGCTCAGGTCATGATCCCAGGGTCCTGGGATTGAGGCCCACATTGGGCTCCCTGCTTCTCGGGGAGCCTGCTTCTCTCCCTCCCTTTCCCTCTGCCTGCTGCTCGCTACCCCTGCTTGTGCTCTCTCTCTCTGTCAAGTAAACAAATAAAATCTGAAAAAAGAGAAAAATTAAACATAGGATCTCCTTACTGCCTCGAGATTATATTTATATTAAATTTCTCACATAAAGTATAGCTTGATTTGTTTTATTATGACTTTAGAAATTTTCTTTATTAATTTAAAAAGTATACAACCTTATGATGCCCAAAATCATAATGATTCTTTTTCCTCTTTATATCCTTTACTTTATCAGTTCACTAACCAATATACTGGATACTTGTATTTGTAGAAAGTTGGAAGACTTCAGAATAGAGAAAGGTGAAGAGGAAAGAAATCTTTATATAATAGGAAGAAAAAGGAAGACTCTCCAGCTCACACAAAAGGTAACCTAAATTCTGTTTTCTTAGAAATAACTAGAAATTAACGTGAATTTATACTTTTTTTTTTGATCAGTGAGAATATTAGTAACTTTTGCCTGAAGTAGAATATTTCTTGCTCAAGGTCTTCTGTTTGGGATTTAAAAATAGTAGATATAAGTTTGTACAGCTGTTGGGAAAAAGTAGTCTGAAACTTGAGGGAAGGAAGTAGCCTAATGCCTAACAGTCCTGAAGGATTCTAGAAAACTATCGGATTCTAGAAAACTTAACTCAGGTTAAGAACTGGAACGTTATAGGTCCATTCCCACTCACTGACTTCCACAGCTAGCCAGCTATTTGACTTCGAAAACTGATGGTTAGCTTTGTCTCTTTCTGAAGTTTATCTAGATTATGCATTTAAAAAAAAAATCTTAGATATTACCAATGGTTTGTAACCCTCCAAAGTTCATCCTGCTGTAGAAAATCTCATTCTTTAATATTTAGTTTATCTTTTGGTTTTGATGAATGTCACATGAGCAGCATTAACATTGATTCATGGTAGATGCACAATGTTTGCAAGATCGGTGCTACAGAACTTTTTTGGAAAGTGGTTGTGTTTCCAGGACTTGCTCTCAGTTCACCACTCAGTCTTGATGGCACGTCATGACAGATGGCTTGTGCAGGCCTGACTGCCGTGACATGCTTGTCGTTTCAGCTTGTTGCTTGGTAATTTTGTATATGACTTGGGCTTTGAGAATGAAGTAAAAATAGTTTTTGTCTTTAACTTAAAAGTGATTTAACTCATTATGTCAAGTACTGAAAAGAAAAAAAATGTTGACTGAATGAATATCTTTGGCCTGAGTTAGGATGTTTTCTCATGAAAAAGATTTGAAAGTTAAATTCACTAAAATCACTTTTAAGAAACTAATAAATTTTTTTTTAAAGATTTTATTTATTTGTTAAGAGAGAGAGATTACAAGTAGGCAGAGAGGCAGGCAGAGAGAGGAGGAAGCAGGCTCCCTGCGGAGCAGAGAGCCCGATGCGGGCCTTGATCCCAGGACCCTGAGATCATGACTTGAGCCGAAGGCAGAGGCTTTAACCCACTGAGCCACCCAGGTGCCCAAGAAACTAATAAATTTTTTCGATTGTTTTGCTTTTGCTGGAAGAATAAGTTTTGGAAGATTTTTTAAAATTTGATTACATTGCTGTTCCTTATGTATTCATAATTTTCTAATTTGGTTATATGATATTGTCTGCAATTAAATTATGTTAAAATTGAAGAAATAGTTAAAAAGTTAAATGTGAAGTGCTTTAAAATTTTCAGTTTAATCTCTAACTCAAAAATTATGATTCTTAATCATGTACTGAGTAAAAAGTCTAAGGTTTATATTTAACCATCTTATGTACTAAGCCTGGTTAGATACAGTATGTAAACACTGACCACATAGATCTGTGGCATTATATTTTGTGGGGGGAGCAAACTAGGAATAAGTTCAGTTTCCTATAGGGTACTAGGTTGCAAAAATGTCAGGAAACACTAAGTGGAATCCTGCAGTATACAATCTTTTGTATCTGGCTTAGTCATTTGGCTAGATGAGATTTATCCGTATTGTGGTGAGTAGGTGAAATCCATCTGTTTTCATTGCTGTATAGTATTCCTTTGATGACTGCTGCTATTTATTCAGTCTGTTTTTGAAGGACTTTTGAGTTGTTTTCATGTTTGACTATTAGTCATAATTTTCCTTTCAACATTTTATATATATCTCTTAGTATCTGTGTGAGTATTTCTTTTAAGTATATGCCTTGGAGTGAAATTTTTGGATTATAGGATATGTGTATATTCCACTTGGTAGTTTATGCCCCATGTCATTTCAGAATGACTGCACTTCTGCCTGTAGTGAGGTATGTGTGGAAATTTTATTATGTTTGTAGATTTCTCTATTTCTACTTGTTTTTTTTATATGGTTTGCAGCTGTATTATTTGATACATACACATTTAGAATTTCCTTTTTCCCTACTGAATTGAACCTTTTCTCATTGTGAATTTTCAACCCTTATTTCTAGTTATGTTTTATTCTCCAAATTCTTTATACAGCTATGCTAGCTTTCCTTTTGGCTAGTGTTTGCAAAGCGTATGTTTCCCTCCTCCTGACACTGCAGTTACATGGATGTTAGACTTACTGCTTGATTCCCTTTTGTTAGGCTGCTATCTGCTTTTCTGATTTTTCTGATCTCTACTTCACTTTGTTAGTCCTATTTAGCTATATGTAATCTGGTGTTAAACCCATTGTGTTCTTAGTTTTAGTTTTCTCAGTTCAGAATTTTTGTGTAGTCCCTTTTTTAGAGCTTCCAGTTTTCTGCTGAAGTTCTCATTGTTTTAATTTCTTAAAAATCAGCCATATTTTACAAATCCATGTCTGATAATCTCATTATTTTAATATCTTGTTCCCCTGTTTCCATTGCTTGTTGTGATTTTTTTTCCCCTCATTTTTTTACCATCACATTTTCTTTGTTAACTGTGGTTTTGATTGAATGTTAAATGTTAGAGATTATTTGAAGCCTAGGATGATATTTCTTCCCCTAGAGAAGATTTACGTTTGTTTTTGGTAAACTGCTAGGGTCACTGTCAAGCCTCTCTTGCCGTAATCCAAACAAGGATGGGGCTGTAGTTCTTCTGTAGTTTACTGAGAGGGCTAGGCAGTACCCTTTGATTGAATAGCCAAAACCTGGAGTGTTCTCCCACACATAGGAGGCTCTGAATTGCAATTTTTTGTGACCCTGATTAGTTTAGTCTGTCAGTGTTTTGCCTTACTACTGTTCGACCATTCAGCTTCCGCTTCCAGAGTGAAATTCTAGGGTTTTCTTTTGTTGTTTGCACTCTTTTTTATCTTGGGCCTACAGTTCTTTATAGGTTTATTAGGTAGATGCCCTCAAACTCATTTTTATAGAAAATATTTTGTGAGGGGCGCCTGGGTGGCTCAGTCATTAAGTGTCTGCTTTTGGCTTAGGTCCTGACCCCCCGCATCAGGCTCCCTGCTCAGCCGGGAAGCTGCTTCCTCCTCTTCCTCTCCCCTTGCTTGTATTCCCTCTCTCGCTATTTCTCTGTCAAATAAGTTAATTAAAAAAAATATATTTTGAGAGATTTTCTAGTTCTTAATGGTAGTTTGGTCCACCCTTGTTTACAAATTTCATTCATGAAGCTCACTAATAGGAGTTTTTGTTTTAACAAAGATCAGTACTGACAAATTAAGTGCGATTTATTTTAAAATCAGCCAGTGGTATAAAAAAAAACCCACAAAATAGCCAGTGATGTATTGAAATGATAAGACATCAGGGATTATCACACAGAAGGCATTAATATGAAAGTTGTTTATCAATTCAAGGAATATGTGCTTCTATTGAGTGATTTCACATACAATTTGGGTGTTTGAGGAATAGCAGGCTCCCTCCACCCTTTAAAAAAATGCAGTCTATTTTATTTGGATGATTTTTAAAGATTATTTAATTATTTTGTTTTGATAAAATACGATATTTTAAAAATTCAAGCAGAGCTGAAAAGTACTGAAAACAAATCCTCTAAAAATTTAAAATCTGGAAATAAGTGGGGTTAATATTTGAGGATTATTTCAGATATTTCTCTATACTTGTGTTCCTTAAGTTGGTGACAACATGGTAATATACAAATATATATTTTTACTTCTAAGATACATAGTCTAAGGAGTATCCCTTTTGGGTTATTGTTGTTATGTTCTTAATGGCAAAACAGTTAACTTACAATTCAGTTTGGAAAATGCTGATCTAATGTGCCTCATTTACCATGTCTTCTAAGTACCTTAAAAGTAAAAATGTCAAGTTTAATTTATATATATGTGTGTGTGTGTGTGTGTGTGTGTGTGTGTGTGTGTGTGTGTATTTGAATTATTATTTTTTATTTTTGCCTTAAATTCCTTTTGGAATTTGAAAGAATGCCCATCTTGCTGATGCTTGTACTTATTTGGGTGTTGATTTCCATCTGCATGTTTATGTTTCAGTCTGACTCGGTGGTTTTGCTGTCACAGTCTAGGCAGAGGACGTGCAGGCGCAAATTCCCAAATTATGGTAGAAGAAATCTTGGCCGGCTTGAGTTATCTTCTGGAAATGAATCTTCAAGCTCTTTGAGACATGTGAGTTTTGTAACTTTAAATTATATAAAATAATGTTCAATGATTTGTCTTAATTCTTTCCTTTGTATCTGCCAAGAGACTAAGATGAGTTTTTAGCAGCTTTGTTGAGATAGTTACCATACAAGTGTATAATCCAGTACCTCTAGTATATAGTATATAGTATATATATATATTTTTTTTTAAAGAGGAATTTTTTAAAGATGTTATTTATTTATTTGACAGAGGGGGAGAGATCACAAGTAGGCAGAGAGGCAGGCAGAGAGAGAGAGGAGGAAGCAGGCTCCTCGCTGAGCAGGGAGCCCGATGTGGGACTCAATCCCAGGACCCTGAGATCATGACCTGAGCTGAAGGCAGGGGCTTTAACCCACTGAGCCACCCAGGTGCCCCGTACCTCTAGTATATTAACAGAATTGTGCCATCATCACTATTTAACTTCAAAATATTTTCATTGCCTCTAAAACAAAATCTTATACTCATTTGCAGTTACTTCCCAGCCCACCTCACTCAGCTCCTTTCAACCATTTTCTGTCTATATGGATTGATTGGCCTATTCTGGGCATTTTATATAAATGGAATCATACAGTATGATTTTGTGACTGGCTTTTTTTCGTTAGCATAATGTTTCCAGGATTGATCCATGTGTAGCATGTATCCATACTTGTTTTTGGCTGTTTTTGTTTTGTTTTAATGCAGCTTACTAACAAACAGTTTTTGATTGAATATAAGCTTTGATTTCATTTGTGTATCTAGGAGTCAGTTTGCTGGGTCATGTGGTATCTCTATGTTTTAATCTTTTGAGGAATTGCTAAAATATTTGCCAAAGCAGCTGCACTATTTTATATTCCCATCAGTAATGTGAGAGGATTCCAGTTTCACCACATCCTTATCAGCACTTGGCATTGTCTGTACTTTGATTTTAGCCATCCTAAGCAGGTGTGAAGGGGTAGCTCACTGGTTTTGATTTGCATTTCCCTAATGATTAATGATGTGGAACATGTGCTTATTTTCTATCCTTGGGGAAATGTCTGTGCAAATTTGTTACCCATTTTTCAGTTTGGTTGTCTTTTTTTTTTTATTCCTGTGAAAGTTTTTCATTCTGGATATGAGTCCTTTGCAGATACAGGATGTATACATGTTTTCTCCCATTCAGAGTGCTGGCGTTTCACTTATTTGATGGTTTGTTTCCTTTGAAGCACAAAAGTTTTACGAAGTTTGATAAAATCCAGTTGACTTTTTTTTTTTTTACTTAATTGCTTGTGCTTTTGCTGTCATATCTAAGCCTTTCTTTAACCCCTTTCCTTGACTTTGAAGAATCACATGGAATTACTGGTCTTCATTTTTATTTTTGGGGGGAAGCCAATATTTTTTGAAAGAGTCTTTATAAATTAATAATAGGATGTTAATATTTTCTAATCAGTAATGTTTTGAGGTTTGAAATTCCATATGGATGGACAAATGATTCATTTAATTCTGTTACAAAGCATGAAAGTAGTAGTGTTCAGCATAGTGTTTGAGATTAAATCTAAATTCTTCCACTCGGACAAGTTTTTTTTTTTTTTTTTTAATTAACATATAATGTATTATTTGCCCCAGGGGTACAGGTCTGTGAATCATCAGTCTTACACATTTCACAGTACTCACCATAGCAGATACCCTCCCCAGTGTCCATAACCCATCCACCTGCCCCTGCTCCCCACCCCCCAGCAACCCTCAGTTTGTTTCATGAGATTAAGAGTCTCTTAGGGTTTGTCTCCCTCCTGATCCCATCTTGTTCCATTTTTTCCCTCCCTACCTGCCCCATGACACCCCACCCTCCTTCTCAAATTCCTCATGTCAGAGAGATCATATGATAATGGTCGGACAAGTTGTTTAACCTTTTTGTGCCTCTGGCCAGATTTGTAAAAGCAGTCAATATTAGGATATATTCCTCAGAGATGTGAGAACTTACTTGATTGTGAAGTGTTTAAAACAGTGCCTAATATCCAGTAATGCTAGCTGCTATTACCACCAGCCTTTTAATTTATCTGATTTTGCTTTACGTGATGAGACTTTTTTTACATTAGTTTCTTCTTATTTATAGTGAATTGAGCGTGTTTTAACCCTTTCTTAATAGTTTTGGGCAGTTACGGTAAACATTCCCACCTATCCTCACTAGTTTCTGGCTTATGCTTACTGTGTTTTTTCTTCATACGTGTTTATTTTATTGTTTCTCCTTTTGTACACAAAATAGAGGATACTATAGATGCTCTTTTGCCCTTGACTTTTTCCACTTAAAAAATATTTTTTTAAAATTTTTAAAAAGATTTTTATTTATTTATTTGACAGACTGAGATCACAAGTAGCCAGAGAGGCAGGCAGAGAGAGGAGGAAGCAGCTCCCTGCTGAGCAGAGAGCCCGATGTGGGGCTCGATCCCAGGACCCTGAGATCATGACCTGAGCCGAAGGCAGAGGTTTTAATCCACTGAGCCACCCAGGCGCCCCCACTTAAAATAGTCTTGAACCCACTCTGTATCAGTTCTTAAATATCTTCCCTGTGGTTTTTTTTAAGAGTTGCATCACACGTGCTTGTGGGCTTGTAACAGTTTATTTTAACCACTTTCTTACTAATGGGCATTTAGGACATTTCCAGTGTTTTTGTCATAAATAACGTCACATTGAATAATCTTTTTATATGTAGTTTTGTCCTGTTGGAGATGTAATTTTGGAGTACGTTCCTGGGAATGGGATTGCAGGGTCCAAAGATAGATGCCAATGAGTTGTATGAAATAGTGATAAAAAAAAAATTCCTGCTGAAGGATGGTTCCAACTTGGCGTTTCTACCCCTGGCACCTAGGAGTGCCTGTTTCCCTACCCGTTAGCCAACAGACTGTGTTATACTGGATTATTTTTACCAATTTAGTGGGCGAGAGATGGTGTCTTAGTATAGTTTTATTTTTATGTTTTGGCTGTTCTTTTAGTGTGGTAAGATATATATAACAAAATTTATCATTTTTAACTACTTTTCTGCATACAGTTCATTGGCATTAACTACATTTATGATGTGTGCAGACATCACCACTCTGTGTTTCTAGCACTCTCTCATCATCCTAGACACTCTGTACTCATTAAACACTGGCTCTATTTCCCTTCTCCATCCCTGGTAGCCTCCCTTCTACTTTCTGTCTCTCTATAAATTTGCCTGTTCTAGGGACTCCTGTAAGTGGAATTGTGCAGTATTTGTCATTTTGTCTTTGGTTTATTTCACAGAAAGTTTTATTTTGACTTCTTCATATTATGTGTGAAGTTGTTGAACATTTCTTCATATATTTAGAGTGGGTTTTTTTTTTAAATCTTTATGTACTGTGTATTTATGTCTTTTGGTTATTTCTCTATCATGTTTTTGGCCTCTCCCCTCCCCACCTACCCCATGCCTTAATTTTTATCTTTTTTTTGAGGGGCGGGGGACAGGGCAGAGGGAGAGAGTGAATCTTAAGACGCTCCTTGCCCAGCATGGACCCTGATGCAGGTCTTGATCTCACAACCCTGAGGTCATGACCTGAGCCAAAATCAAGAGTCAAGAGTTGGATGCTTAACCAGTTGAACCACCCAAGCACACCCCCCTGCTTTAATTTTTAAAAGTTCTTTGTAACTGGGGCTCCTGGTGGCTCAGTCGTTAAGCGTCTGCCTTTGACTCAGGTCATGATCCTGGGTCCTGGGATCAGGCCCAGCCTCAGGCTGCCTGCTCCGTGGAGAATCTGCTTCTCCCTCTCCCTCTGCTGCTCCCCCTGCTTGTGCTCTCTCGCTCACTGTCCCTCTCTCTGTCAAATAAATAAATAAAAATAAAATGTCAAAAAAATTATTTATAACTAGAGGTATATTAGTACTTTATCTGTAGTTCGTAAGGTGCTGGGTGTTTTCTGCCATTATGGCCTCTAAGTAGTTATTACTTGGCGTAGATGAAGGCTTCTGATTTCAGTGGATTTAATTTTTTACACATCCTGCTGTGCTCCTGAATTTTTGGGTTAATTTTATCATTGAATTTTCTGAGGTTTTTCAGGTATCTTCTCCTTTGTACAGATACCTAGTTTTAGTCCTAATTTTTGTACCTCTCATTGATTTTTCTTGTCTAATTGCATTGCTCAATTCTTCCAGCGCAGTGCTGAATAGTAGTGGAGATAGTGGTCCGTATTCCTGTTGGTGGACACACATCTACCATTTTCACTTTAAGAAAAATGCTTTATTTTAGGTGTCTACAGTATACATATATATTTTATTTTGCTAAGGGGATATCAACTAATGCTTATTATGTTCTTTTTGAAATACCAGGATTGATTATAGATTTTTTTTCCTTTTTAAATCATCACTGGTATCAATCTTAAAATTTTTGTGTTTATATCTGTTAATTTCATGTGTTTTTAAGTAATGGGGACCTTCTTAAACTAATGCAAACATAGATAATGTGGAATGTTAAAACTACTTGACCTTTTAAAATAAATCATTTTGTGGTTTGGTGTAGTTGGTTTTACTTTCATCGATAAGAATTCATTCACCTGTGGTGTTGGAGTGAGGTGGAGGGGGAGTGGGGGTTCTTTGTGTGTGTGTGTGTGTGTGTGTGTATGTATGTATGTATGTGTAACGTGTATGGCAGCAGGACAGAGATTGTGGCATTGTGTATATGCATGTTGGTTCCATTTCATTTTGGTTTGGAAAGCACTGATGGTAGAAGTAGTTTAAGGGCTTTCTCGTTAGCCAGATTTTTTTTTTTTTTTTAAGATTTTATTTATTTATTTCACAGCGGGAGAGAGATCACAAGGAGGCAGAGAGGCAGGCAGAGAGAGAGGGGGAAGCAGGCTCCCTGCCAAGCAGAGAGCCCGATGCGGGCCTCGATCCCAGGACCCTGAGATCATGACCTGGGCCGAAAGCAGAGGCTTTAACCCACNGTTAGCCAGATTTTTAATTCCAGTTCCTATACTTACCCTCCTGTGACCCCAGGCATATTACTTTATTTTTTTTCTCCCTGGGTGTTCTTATAGATGAAGAGCTCGTAATGTACAGGTAGGGACCTGGGAGACAATACAAAATTCATAAGCAGGGTGGATCCAAGTTTTGTGGGGTTGAAGCTTGTGTAATTTTAGGGACTTTTTTTTTTTTAAAGAAAAGTAACTCAAAAGTTTCAAGTAGGTTATGTCACTTTGATAGACTAGTTAAATCAGAATCTCTGAAACTTAGTGTTGCTTGTTTTTTTAATTCTGCCTCTGTTAACAGGTGTTAGGAAGTTGGCATTTTCATACGGTGTATGGTTTCTAGGTAGTAGCTTTCAAGAGTTTGTTTTTATTGCTGCGATTTTAAAAAATAGTCGATTTGAGCATGAGAAGCACACTCCTGTTTAGTAGTTCCGTTGTGCGAGGCCTAGAACCTACTCCTGGAATAGCGCTGGACTCACATTTTGAGACACAGAGTAGGTTGACTTTACGTTTTTGCCTGTTCAAATGAAGTACACAAAAGTTTTGTTGTTTTAAAGATTTTATTTATTTGAGAGAGAGGGAGAGAGCACAGAGGGAGATTTAGTGGGAGAAGCAGACTCCTGCTGAGCAAAGAGCCCGTTGCAGGACTCGATCCCAGGACCCTGAGATCATGACCTGAGCCGAAGGCAGAGGTTTAACACACCGAGCCACCCAGACGCCCCCAAAAGTAGATATTAATTCAAGATTTTGTCTTTTGAGTTTTGGATCTTATTGACATTTTCATTGTCCATTATCAAAGCTCCTAATGTAAATGCTGTTACAGGAAAAGGTCCTGTCTCAGTTTAAAAGTTACCTGCCTGGTGGGCGCCTGGGTGGCTCAGTGGGTTAATGCCTCTGCTTTCGGCTCAGGTCATGATCTCAGCGTCCTGGGATCGAGGCCCGCATCAGGCTCCCTGCTCAGCGGGGAGCCTGCTTCCCCCTCTCTCTCTCTCTCTGCCTGCCTCTCTGCCTCCTTGTGATCTCTCTCCCTCTGTGAAATAAATAAATAAAATCTTTAAAAAAAAAAAAAAAAAAAAAAGTTACCTGCCTGGGATCCATAGCCAGAACTTAAAGTGAGTTGCAACCATTAGTGCTGTGGGAATCAAAAACTTGTTTGTTCCCCTCTCTCCCCTTTAAAAAAACAAAAAAACAACAAAAAAAAAAACTGTTTTGGAGCAGTTTTAGGTTTACAGAAAAATTACACAGTGAGTACAGTGTATTCCCATATACTCTTTTCCCTGCACACAGTCTTTCCTATTAGTAACATCTTGAATTAGTGTGGTTCATTTGCTATAGCTGGTGAGCTCAATTCCCCGGTTTACATTAGGGACCACTGTGTGTTGTATAGTTCTGTGGGTTTTGACAAATGCATCATCTGCCATATCAGTATCTACGATAACAGTATCAGAACAGTTTCACTGCTCTAAAACCCCACTGGGCTATGCTTATTCTTCTTCCTCCTGAGCCACCGGCAACCACTAATCTTTTTCTGTTTCCATAGACTTTTCCAGAATGCCATATAGTTGGGTTATACAGTATGTAGACTTTTCAGATTGGCTACTTTCTAGTAATAGAAGTTTTAAGTTTCCTCTGCAACTTTTTGTGACTTGATATTTCATTTCTTTTTAGAACTGAGCAATATTCCATAGTCTGGATTTACCACAGTTTGTTCATTCACCTACTGAAGGTCATGTTGGCTGCTTCTAAGTTTTGGCAGTTATGAATAAAGCTGTTATAAACTTACATGTACAGGTTTTGTGTGGACAATATTTTTAATGCATTTGGGTAAATACCAAGGAACATGTTTATTGCATCATATGATAAGGCCCTGTTGTACAGCTTTGTAACAAACTTCCAGACCTCTCCCAAGTGGCAGTGTTGTATTTTGCATTTCCATAATCAGCGAGGGACCCTATTTCTGTATGTTGTTGTTAAGATGTCCGTTCTTCCCAGCTTCATCTGTAGATTCAACACAGTCCCAATCAACATCCCAAGTTAATTTCGTGGATGTTGGCAGAGTGATTCCGAAGTTTATTTGCAGAGAAAAAAGACCTAGGATACTGAAGAATGTAGTTGGAGGACTGACTCTACCTGACATTAAGAGTTAGTATAAATCTCTAGTTTTTAAAACAATATGGTATTGGTGAAAGCATAGACAATAGTTCAGTGGAACAGAATAGGGAAACCCAGAAATAGACCAATACATAGATGATTAAGTAGTGTTTGACAAAGGAGCAAAGACAACTCAATGGATAAAACATAGTTTTTTCAAAAAATGGTGTTAGAATGACTGGATATCCACATGTAAAAAAAAAAATCTAGACAGAAACTTCTTACAAAAATTAACTCAAAATGGATCATAAACTTAATATAAAATGCAAAACTGAAATTTCTAGAAGTTAGCATACAATAAAATATAGGGGACCTTGGGTATGGCAGTTACTTTTTAGATAGAATACCAAAAGCACGATCTGTTAGAGAAAAACGCGACAAGCTAGGCGTCATTGAAATTAAAATCTTCTCTGGGAAAGATACTATTAAGAGAATGAAAAGGCAAACCTATTGACTGGGAGAAAATATCTGTAGAGCTCCTATCTGATAAAGGACTTGTATTTAAAACATACCATGAATTCTTAAAACACATTCATAAGAAAACAAAAAATCCAATTTAAGAATCAGCACACTGCCTGACACCTGTCAGAGAATATGTGTAGGTCATACAGAAAGATGCACAGCCTCAGTCATAGGAGATGAGAGTAGAACGACGAGAGCCCATTGCATACCTGTCACGATGACCTAAGTCCAGCAAAACCCTGGGAACATTTACATGAACTTTTTATGAGCTTCAGTCAGAGAAGGGCCGGCTGTACTAACAGTAATAGCATTAAGTCTTAGACTCCCGTGCCTTATACCTTGATAAGAAAAAGAATCTAGTAAAGACATTTACTTCTTGTTTCTTAAAGTCCATGTAATTCTTTTCTTGCCCGATGGCCTAAGATGATTAGGATGAAGTGCAGTTTTTCTTGAGTTGTGTTATTTAATCTCCAAGATCAGGATCTTTATTTTATTTACACCCTCTCCCACCCCCCTCCCCTGGCCAATAGGAGACTTCCTGTGATCAGAGTGAAGGGTCTTGTTCTTCTGAAGAAGAAGAGTGGAGGAGTGATCGAAGAAGTGAGAGTGACAGCGAGAGTTCGAGGTACCTGCTTTTCCTTGTTCCCATCTTTTCCACGGTTCAATCATAGGCTTGGATGCAGTGGGACATGGATGGGATTCAAGACATAAGAGCTCACATCTGTGGGACAGCTGACTTTTTTAGTACATTTAAAAGGAGAAGAAAACCGGATTAACAGCTATTTCCATAGAAAATATTTTGGGTATTTTTGACTGTAAACATTTGAGCCCGCAGGATGTTGGGTGTGTGTACTCAAAATCAGTCTAGTCTTGGTCTGGTATCCAAAGTATAATGGGTAGTATCCAAAATATATGTGGTAAGACTATCATTCTGTTTATTATTAGTTAATGCATGTGTTGACCTTGTGTTTAGTTTTGGGATCCAAATTTCATGGGACTGAGATGTTAGTTAACATCTATTCCTTCTCTTGGTAAATAAATGTCAGCTTCACCTTTGACAGATGTTCAAGCCAGAAACCTGGACCTCTGTTTCTCTTTTCATGAACATATCCATCATCACATGTAGGAAGGTGCCCCTGCCAAATAGGACTCAAAGTATCTTCTTTCTGTTTCCATGGGTCCTGTGCTTGTCTAGACCACCATACTGTACTCTGTTTCCTTATTTACTTCTATTCCATTATGATTAGGAGCTGGAGTGATTTTTAGAACACTTGTCTATTTTTTTTTTAAAAACTCATTTTTAATTATGAAATAGACATAATAAAATTTACTGTCTTCACCATTGTTAACGTATATTTCAGTAGTGTGAAGTACATTCATATTGTCTTGCACCCACTCTCTGGAGCTCGAGGCAAAACTGTATACCCATTAGACAGTGATTCTGCCCTTCACGTCCCTGTCCCCTGGCAACCACTGTTCTGCCTTTTCTATCTCTATAATTCTTATCTTTTAATTCGGCTTTTCTTGAGTTTTATACAAAGCAGGTGCTCTTAAATTTTTTCTAAATAGCCCTTTTTTTAATAAACAGCTCTTGGAAATGTGTGTGTTAGTGTGTGTGTTTTATTGAGCCCGAGAGGTATGTGGTTGGCCAGTGATGACCCAATAGAGTCCTTTGTTGTCCTTTTCAGTATTTTCTGAAGCCAGTAGTGGGCAGGGACCTCATTTTCTGGATCTGATTTCCTGTTTGACTCTTCTTCTGCTCCAGGGTGGGCTACGAGTTCCTCTTATGGATCTTCTGTCATATCAGGGAAAGGTCCCCCTCTCGGCAAGAAGCTCTGACCACTTAGAGTTTTCTATTTGTTGTGGTTGTGTTTTCCTTGGGCTTCTTGGTCTGTTTACAGATGGTTTTTCATTCCAGTTAAAATTTCTAGTCTGTTCCTGAGCTACTTCTCACTTAGTGTGGGGAAGGGGGCCTACACTTAGGGTTCTGTGTGACTGCTCCTGTTTTCATAACTACACTCCATCTTTTGAAAGGGGATTGTTGGTTGGCTCTCAGTGTTGTGTTCCACGATGTCTCCTCTATATTATATTTTAAAAAAATTCCTCAGGCTTACATCCTTTCCTAATTTCCAGTGTCAGTGAAGGCTTCTTTCTTTCTCATGATCTCTGGTCATTTCAGTATTCGCTGATGGTGAAGGCAGAGTGTTCACATTAAATCTTCCAGGATCCTTCTTTCCCCTCCCTCTTCATCTTTTCTCTTAATAGTATGTGACTGATGGGCTTAGATTCTGGTTCCCTGTAACTTACACTGTTTTCCTTTGCAAGTGACTCGTCATCTCGATATTCTGATTGGACTGCTGATGCAGGCATCAACCTGCAGCCACCTCTACGGACATCATCACGTCGGCGAGTTACCCGTTTTTGCAGTAGTTCAGAGGATGAAATGTCTGCTGAGAATTTATCTCCTCCAAAGCGGAGACGAAAGAGAAAGAAAGAAAACAAGCCTAAAAAAGAGGTAAGAGAAGTATATCTTTAAAAACATTTTTTTACACTTTTTATAGAGGTGGTTTTTTTTTAAGATTTTATTTATTTATTTGAGACAGAGAGAGACTACAAGTAGGCAGAGAGGCAGGCAGAGAGACAGGGAGAGGAGGAAGCAGGCTCCCTGCTGAGCAGAGAGCCCGATGCGGGCCTTGATCCCAGGACGCTGAGATCACGACCTGAGCTGAAAGCAGAGGCTTTAACCCACTGAGCCACCCAGGCGCCCTATAGAGGTGTTTCTGTCCATATTTAGAAATTAAAAATCTTGGGGCACCTGGGTGGCTCACTTGGTTGAGTGGCTGCCTTCAGCTCAGGTCATGATTTCACGGTCCTGGGATTGAGCCCTGCTTTGGGCTCCCTGCTTGGTGGGGAGCCTGCTTCTCCCTCTCTCTCTCTGCCTGCAGCTCTTCCCGCTTGTGCTCTCTCTCTCTCTCTCTATCAAATAAATAAAATTTAAAAAAAATTAAAAATCTTTGGGAAATTGAAGCTTTTATATTCTTTTGACACTGTTAAGTTACCACGACTCAAATGTAAAGTGAAATTTATATTTGGAAAAGCTACTCTATTATGAAGCCTTCTCCGTCGAATCTGCCCCAAGTTTGCCTTGGCACCGACTCTATCCCTAATTTGACACTTACAGGAGGAGCTCTGTTTTGCTCAGAATCCCACTGTAATTCTTTATTTTCTCCTGCTGATCAACACCAGGAATAACGCTTCAGGGCATTTTAGGTCACTTTCTTCTTGTTTTGGCTGTTACTGCCCTGTGTTCCAGATGCATCTGACATGTTTTCTTTCATTTGGCATGTTCACACTTTTAATTGTGCTGTACCTGTTCCTTCTCATACGCACAGTGCTCGTGTCGTGCAGGTGGTGGCCGTTATTTAAAGATGCCACATGTTCGTACTCGTTCTCTGTTTGTATGTAACGGATCACCCTGAAACTTAGCTCCTTAAAACAACAAACATGTATTCATGTTTTGATGGATTGGGAATTTGAGGGCTAATTAGCTAGGTGATTTTTGGCTCACAAGGTTGCAGTTAGCACATTGGTTGGAGTTGGCAGCTGTTTGAAGGTTTGACTGAAGCTGGCTGATCTTCTTTGAAGCTTATTCATTGGGCACTTGGCCAGTGGACTCAGTTCCTCACCACATGGGCCCCTCTGTAGTGCAGCTTGGGCGTCTACAGGACACGGTGGCTGATTTTCCCTGAGCAAGTGATCCTGAGGTGTAAGCAAGGGGTGAGCCCGAATTCCTGTGACAGTCTAGGCTTCAAAGCCTCTCGTCACTTCTGTTTTACTCTATTTGTTAGAAGCAATTCCAGCCCACCCTCAAGTGGAGATGGGGCTGCACCTCTCGAAGAGGAGAGGAGGAGGATCAAAGAGTTTGTGGTCATGTTTTAAAATCACCAGTTCTAAAACCTCAAATCAAGAGGAGACTCTGATGATTAGTCCATGGTGAAATTCAGAGTGGTGTGTCGGTAGAGCAGGCTGTCTCTTGAAGAGGATTTAGTTTGGAAATGAGGTCTCTTCTGTAGGATGTAAAGTGTTACGAAGAATCTGTTAGAAGTTCAGGAGATGCTAGGAAAGCGCAAGGTAAATCTACAATGCTTTCATGAGAGATAGATTCCTGTGTATGTTCAGGAGCCCAGTGTGTATGCTATTTAAAAATTAATCATTAGGTGACATGCCCACAAATAGGCATTCTCAGTGGTGAAGTTTCTTTTGTTGTTGTTGTTGTTGTTTTAAAGGTCTTACTTGTCACAGAGAGAGAGAGAGCCCAGGCAGGGGAAGCAGCAGGCAGAGGGAGAAGTAGGCTCACCAGTGAGCAGGGGGCCGGATGCGGGACTTGATCCCAGGAATCATGACCTGAGCCAAAGGCAGCTGCTTAACTGACCGAGCCACCCAGGCGTCCCATGTTTTTCAGTTAAACAGTGTATGCATGCCCTTTCTGTTGTACTAAAATTTGTTCTGTTCTCCTTGCAGAACTTACGGAGGATGACTCCGGTGGAGCTTGCAAATATGGAACATTTATATGAATTTCATCCTCCAGTTTGGATAACTGACACCACACTTCGAAAGTCTCCTTTTGTTCCTCAAATGGGTGATGAGGTGAGAATAATAAACTTAATGTGAATATGGGCACCATAAGACAAAATATTTTACTGTTAGGTTTTAATTTTTAAATGTATGCTTTTTGCAGGTAATATATTTTCGACAGGGTCATGAAGCTTATATCGAGGCTGTCAGAAGAAATAACATATACGAACTGAACCCTAATAAAGAGCCATGGAGAAAAATGGATCTCAGGGTAAGATGATAGTATTATTAAATCATTAAGTATTTTAGTACATGTATAGTTAAATATTTATAAATCCATTAAAAATAAACCTACTGTAGGTGTATTTCATTACTGTCTTTCCATTGGTTCCCTGCTTTCTGCTATCACCTTGTAAGACTTAAGATCCAGTAGGAAGACATGTTTGTCAGTGGGCGGTCTTTGTGTGTTGCTGATTGGCGTACAAAACTAAGTGTGTTAGAGTCTTTCAAGAAGGCAGCTTGGCAGTATATATCATTAATCTTAAAATGCATATATCTAGGATACATGTTCAAAAGAAGTGCAACTTTTCAAGAGAGGAAATACAAATTGGAAAAAACGTTGGACCCCATGTATAATAGACTTGATTGCTGAAAACGCTATACAGAGTGTCCCTGTACTTAACCAATTTTATAATATATTTTTTAAAATAACATTGAAAGAAAGAAACTACCACATTTTAGCAAGTAACAAAGGTCTTGGTTTGTTAACGTTATTCACATTGGTGACAGGGTCCATGAAACAGCACAGGCTTTCTGGAGGCTATTTTGACAACTGGAATTGAAATTGAAAAATACTTAGATGTTTTGGGGCACCTGGGTGGCTCAGCCATAAGTGTCTGCCTTCGGCTCAGGTCATTAGCCCAGGGTCCTGTGGGATCCAGTCCAGCATTGGGCTCCCTGCTCCACGGGAAGCCTGCTTCTCCCTCTCCCACTCCCCTTGCTTCTGTTCCCTCTCTTGCTGTCTCTCTCTGTCAAATAAATAAATAAAATCTTAAGAAAAGAAAATATATATTTAGACGTTTTAATTCAGTGATTTTACTTCAGGTAATTTAGGAAACAATTGGAAATGCATGTGAATTTATGAGCAAGGCAATTTCATTTCATTGTTTATAAAAACAAAAAATGAGAAAAAAATCCAAATATCCTACGGTATGGAATGAACCGAATCATGGTACACTCACAGAATTAACTACTATGTAGAGCCTACTCTGTAATTGAGGCTTTTAAAATATTTGTTGAGTGAATGACTATGAAATTTTTATAATTTATTACTAAGGAAAAATGGGATGTGAAATATTTGTGGTTATGGTAAAAATTTACAGACGCATGTCTTAACCAAAATAAATGCATCAGAAAATCAATAGTGATTATATGTGGAATAGCACTGCAGTTGATTTTTATTTTATTCCTTATACTTTTATATGTTTTTGATACTTCCAGTAACTAATAGATGATGAAAACAGCTGTGTTAACAAAGACAGCTGTTCTTAACCACCCTTTAACTTAGTGGCTGTCCTTCTTGAACTTGGCTTGAGTTATATTCTGATTTATGTATGTCTGTCTTGCTTATTACTGAGTCTCTAAGTGCAGTTGATCCTCATTATTCACAGATTCCATATTTGTGAATTTGCCTTTTGGTGTATGTTATTTGTAATCCAAAATCAATGCTCATGATACTTTCTGGTCATTTGCAAACATTCACAGAGTGGCAAAAAATTTGATTTGCATGACCAACATGTTTCCAGCTGAAATTGAGCAAGGCGATGCCTTCTTTTTTTTTTTTTTTAAAGATTTTATTTATTTATTTGACAGAGAGAGATCAGATCACAAGTAGGCTGAGAGGCAAGCAGAGAGAGAGGAGGAAGCAGGCTCCTTGCTGAGCAGGGAGCCCGATGCGGGCCTCCATCCCAGGACCCTGAGATCATGACCTGAGCTGAAGGCAGAGGCTTTAACCCACTGAGCCACCCAGGCGCCCAAGGCGATGCCTTCTTATTTGAGCCCTCATCTCATAAATAAGGGTTCTTTTTACAGTCTAATGCAATAGTAAAGATTGTTTATATTTTTATGCTTTTTTTTGGTGACTTGCTGTTTAAAATAGTCCCCACGTGTAGTGCTTAAAATGTTATCCTGTGTTAGCACAAGAAAGTGATGATGTGCTTTATGGAGAAAGATGTGTGTTAGATAAACTTTGTTTAGATGTGAGTTTTACTGCTTTGGGCTGTGAGTTCAGTGTTAATGAATCAACATATTAGATGAGGTCTCTTTACACAGAAACAAACACAACAGGATTGTGTATCTCTAAGAAGGGAACAAAGCTGGAAAGAAATTCAGATTATTCACAGTAGTTGTCTTTAGATATTGAGCCGGTCAGTGACTTACATGTTCCTTCTTACACTTGTGTATTTTCTAAAGTGAGTATATTCCTTACATTAGAAACAGTATTAAATGTCTATCCTAAAGGAGATGTGAAGATTAACATTAGCAAAAATGATTGTAATTGATGTTAAGTTGGAAGCTAGATTGTGAGTTTACTAAATGTGGCAGTATGCGGAGAATTATAGTCTTGAGGAATTGCTCTATTTTAACCATTTTAAACACTTGAAAAAAATCTGTTAAAGGATCAAGAATTGGTCAAAATAGTCGGAATACGATATGAAGTTGGGCCCCCTACACTCTGTTGCCTCAAACTCGCGTTTATAGATCCTGCAACCGGAAGACTAATGGACAAATCTTTCTCTATTAGGTATGTGTTACTATTTTTGTAATGGAATTATTTAAATTTAGGTTTTTCCTCTTGCTGATGAGCATATCCTTTCCCTAGCTGCAGGGTAAATAGTAGAGCACTGTGGACAGCCTGTGAGTCGAGGTTCTGGTAGATAAGAGCCCACTAGAAGTAAAGATCATGTGCTAAAGCAACAGTTACACATTGGTGTGTTGTATACCTTTCTCCGTGCCACTTAAATGTGTGGAGAATTCTGGCCTAGAGGGGACATTTTTTCTGTCTTTGTTAGGCCTGTGTTGTCCGTCAAGGTAGCCCTTAGCCACAGTGGCTCTTGAGCACTTAGAGGTGGCAGATTTCAGTTGAGTATGATGTTAGTGTACACACTAGATTTTGAAAACTTGATACGAAGAAAAAGATTATGTAAAATATCTCATTATTTTCTACTGATAACATTGTGAAACAGGATTTAGGGTATGTAGGGTTAAATAAAATATACACTTAAAATTTATTTTACTAGCTAATTTTATTTTTTTTAATAAGGCTAGTTGAAAAATAAAAACTGCAAGTGCAGCTTCCATCCTATTTCTTTTTTGACATTGTTGCTCTAAAGTATAACTTCCTGCTCAGCGAGTTTAACAATTTTTTATATTTGTTTAGATATCATGATATGCCAGATGTTATTGACTTTCTTGTATTGCGTCAATTTTATGATGAAGCAAGACAGAGGAATTGGCAGTCTTGTAAGTCCATCCTTACTGAGTTTTATATGCCTTTAAAAAATGATCTCTCATTTTACTGGTCTACTTTTCTGGTTATGGTGCTGTTTTTTTATGGTGGATGCGAACATGTAAGTTGTGGAAAGATACAAGTGACTGGAGTATATTTTGCTTAGAGCTTGGTACCTACATCTCCTTAATACCCTTTTAAGCCAAGCACCATTTCTTACATTTGTATAGTACCTGATGTTTTGAAGGGATTATTTCTTACTCATTGACTGTATGCTCGATTGACCTTTTCTTTCCTTTTAGACTTTGTCACACTGCATTTTTTTCTGTCTTTTTAATGTGACTGGCCTAATTCACAAAATTATTTTATGATATAAAATAATCAGAAAATTGAAAAATAATGCAGATTTCACACTGATAGTGTTCTGGTATACCAAAATATTTTACTTTAGGGCGCCTGGGTGGCTCAGTGGGTTAAAGCCTCTGCTTTCAGCTCAGGTCATGATCTCAGGGTCCTGGGATCGAGGCCCGCATCGGGCTCTCTGCTCAGCAGGGAGCCTGCTTCCCCCTCTCTCTCTGCCTGCCTCTCTGCCTCCTTGTGATCTCTCTCCCTCTGTGAAATAAATAAATAAAATCTTTAATTTTACTTTAATGTCATATCAATGCAGACTTAAATAGGTCGACGTGAGGAAACCGTTCCTCTAAAAAATAAATTCATATAACACTTACACTTTATAACCCTGAAACATGTGGCTGAAAAATAAAATAAAATTACTTCCAGTGTACGTGCTAGCTTGACTATGGTTTTTGTGGCTGCTCTTAGCAGACTATTTTTAATGGTAACGTCCACTCAGGTAGTCAGCATTACTTTGGGACTAGAGGTAAAGGAAATTTTTCTTGAAGAAAAGCATCTCGCCACACCGAAACAACAAAAACCAAACTCGGGTCATCTGGAATGTGTTAACAAGTCCTATAGCCAGATTCTGAAAAACTTTTCAAGTTTCCCATCTATTATGTGTATCCAGCGCCCACAATATCTAAGTTGGAAGCTGTTCTTTCGTCCTTTCGTTCCACCAACATGTGCATCTAAAAATTGTTTTAAACTCAGTTCTCTGTAGCTTGGCTCTAGAGGTGGATTCCCATTCACCTCTTAAAATTTTGTGGCTTTGTTTTATATTTGTGGTTGAGAAGTGAATGTACCAGATCTTCTAGTTCAGTTTTGTTCTCCTGTGAAATCTTACCTGTTCTCTTGAAGTTTGAGGAGTGCTATTAAAAGAAGTTGTTTGATTCTGATTTTCCTATATTGAAAACTGTACTCCAGTTCTACCATACTCTTTACTCAAATTTATCCTACTCTTGCATAGGCAAAAATAGACCTTTTTTTTTTTTTTTGGCACTTAAGGGAAAGCCAGGTTTTACCTTCAGAAAAGTGATTTTTAAAAAAAATTTATTTATTTAGGTAATCTCTATACCAAACATGGGGCTCTAACTCATGACCCTGAGATTAAGAGTTGCATGGTTCCTCTGACTGAGCCAGCTAGGTGCCCCCAGAAAAGTAATTTCTTAAGGCTCCTTTTAATTAAAAGTGTTGTCTTACACTGAAGAAATAGCTACTTTTTTGGAAACTGAAAGTATCTTCTAGTTTTAGATAAATAAGAAAAATATTACAAAGTTAATTCTTGCTATCAAAGACTGATTTTTTTGTAACCATATATTTATGTTAGGCCTCTCAGAATGAAGCCACTGGATTTGTTGTTATTGCAGTAATATCTGTTACAATAAATACTGTGATATTTATGTTAAATTAGGTTATTTATATTACATTATTAGATAAAAACGAGGGTGTTAACATCGGATTTTTAATATATTCCTTTCATTTAAAAAGTTAGAAGAATTTACCAAGATTTTTTTCTAAAGTTGAAGTTCTGTTTTAGAATATGTATATTAATGAAATACTATCAAAAGTAGAAATTTATTAATGGCAGAGAGATGGGTAGAGGGATGAGGGACTTAAGGGTTTTTAGTGATTTTGAAAAATATGAAATATACATAAAAGTCATGCTTACATGAATTTGAAAACATACTAAGAACCTCAAAACTGGGGCACCTGGATGGCTCAATCAGTTAAGCGTCTGCCTTCGGCTCAGGACATGATCTCTGGGTCCTGGGATTGAGTGCCACATCGGGCTCCCTGCTCAGCCAGGAGCCTACTTCTCCCTCTGCCTGCTGCACTCCCCTTGCTTGTACTCGTTTGCTTTCTCTCTGACAAATAAATACAATCTTAAAAAAAATCCCCTCAAAACAAGTAGATCTGATAATTGTGATAATTACTTTTTTTTTTTTTCAGTTTTACAGAATTCAGTGTAAGCATACTTTGTTTAGTTAATACTATTCGTGGGTATTTTATTACATAAAATACCTTCTCGGGGGTGAGATTTAGCTTTAGTTTTGATTGCTACCATTTCCTTTAAACTTTCCTTGAAGAAAGATTTGCGAATCTACCAAGGATAGATACGTGACTTTTTTTTGTTAGTGATTGTGTTTTGAGAATCGGAAGCATGGGAAGGAAAGGTGGGGTTATTATAGCAGTCTGTGTTTCTTTTGTAGTATACGTGAAATAGCTCACATACAGCCTGTTCCTCTAGAAACGTTCTTAGAATACATTTAGAAAATGACTGAAGTTACTTGAAGCACTCTCTACAGTTACTTAGGTTTGTGGTGGAGTCCTAATAACTACTTCCTGCTCTTATTATCCTGCTGAGATAAAGGAGTATTTGGATTTTTAAGTCTTTTTTTCTTTTCTTCTTCTTCTTCCTCCTCCTCCCCCTCCCTCTCTCCTTCCCCTCCCTTTCCCCCTCCTCCTCCTCTTTTTTTTTTTTTTCTTTTCTTTTCTTAGGAGAGGGAGAGAGAATCCTAAGCAAGCTCCATGCCTGGGGCTCGATCTCACGACCCTGAGATCATGATCTGAGCTAAAACGAAGAGTCAGATGCTCAACCAACTGAACCACGCAGGCTCCCCTAATTTTTTAAATAATCAATATGTAAGCGTTTCCAAGGGTACATCTAGAACTGATTTTTAGTTGTGAAGCCATAAGAATTAAAACACTGTTTTACGTGGCGATATTTATATAGGAACAACTTCAGAATAATCATGGATTAAATTCTCATCACACTTTTATAATTTGTTTTATTCTTCAGGAAATATATATTTCAGAGTCATATGTATTTAATATACTTATTAAACAAGTATTTATTGATAGTACATGTTGTTACAAAAGATTTTTGAGTTTTACTAAACTTTATTTTTTGTTGCATGTTGTAAAGTGTAATGGAATTTATTTTGGGGTAGGTGTTTATTTAGATCCACCAAACAACAGCATCTAGTCGTAACTATTTTAGTCTGTTACACTGTTTGGTTGTATGCCTTCAATATATTCCTCCGTGTACCTTGTATCTTTTTTACATTGACTTTATCACTCACTGATGATTGCTGAAAAGTGGGGAAAGGTGGCTAATTTTAAGATAAAGAAGTAATTTTTATCTGTGTCTTGGTATTGAAAATGTTAATCTTGGCAAATTGGTGTCTCAGACTTGGTCATCTCTTACAGGTGACAGGTTCCGATCTATCATTGATGATGCTTGGTGGTTTGGGACAGTGCTAAGTCAAGAGCCCTATCAGCCGCAGTACCCTGATAGTCATTTCCAGTGCTACATTGTTAGGTCTGTATGCACTTGAAAATTAATCCTCCACAATCATTCATTCATTGTGGTGGGTGGTTTTATGAAGAACTATTATGTTTCAGGTTAAAGACTATGATTTAGTCTGTCATTGAGTCCTGTCTGTCTCCCCCATGTGGTGTGTCTAGGATGCTCCTGCTACTTCCTGTTTGCCAGTACCCCCTTGAGGCAGGCTGTGCTTGCTTCCCTTGGGACCATTTCTGTAACCATCTGGTATTTCCTCAGTGTAATACTGCAGGATCCTTGTTTAGGAGCACACATTACATCATTTCCCTTGTTTACAGAAGTCTTGGCTATGGAATAAAGTCTCATTCTGAAGTGTGGCATTCAAGGCTCCATGGTGTCTTTGAGTATTTTTTCTTATACCTACAGTGCGTACAAGCCACACAGGATTTCTGGCTTTGTCTTTGAACCCGCCATATTTTTTTATACTTTTTTCTCATAATATATCCTCCAAAAAAATCTTAATATTTAAACTTTTATTGCTACAATGAGGTTTTCACTTTTTCTTAACTTTTGTAGTAGATACCTAGTTATTAGCCACAGGTCATTTTTATGAGAGGCTAACTGGACTTTTTGTTTTTTTAACAGGTGGGACAATACTGAAATTGAAAAACTTAGCCCATGGGACATGGAACCAATTCCCGATAATGGTATATAATTTTTAAATAATGAAAATATTTAACTATGTTTTCAGTTTGAGAAATGTTTTCAAATTATTATGGTAACTGTGAGGTTTACTAAAACTCGAGAATTAATGTGTATCTGGTTTTTTTTTTTTTTTTAAGTTTATTTATTTGACAGAGACAGTGAGAGAGGGAACATAAGCCATGGGGGAGTGGGAGAGGGAGAAGCAGGCTTCCTTCTGAGCAGGGAGCCCAATGTGGGACTTGATCCCAGGAAGCTGGGATCCTGACCTGAGCTGAAGGCAGACACTTAACAGCTGAGCCCCCCAGGCGACCGTGGCTCATTAATTCTTATCGTAGGCTTCCAGCTTGATACTGACTGCATCTTAATAGCCCCACTATCATTTCTCATATAATCCTGGCAAGTTATTTTGCAGAGTGTCTCTCAGTTTAGGCTTGATTCATATTTATTCATCATCCAGGGTTTGCATTTTTGGCACTAGTGTTAGAGAAGTGATATGTGGTCCTTAGTGCGTCCTATCAGGAGGCACATGATAGCCATTTGTTTTACTTCTGAAGATGTTAACCTTCATCTTGTGATTCAGGTGTGGTGTCTGCCAGGTTTCTCCACTGTAAAGCAGCTACATTTTCCTTTGTTGTGTCTTGTTTATGAGTTTTGACAACTTAAATATAGTATGTATTTGCTTGGTTGATTGTTTTTGTTCTTTTTAATGTAATTCATAGTTGATCCACCTGAAGAATTAGGAGCTAGTATTTCTGTCACTTCAGATGAGCTAGAGAAATTGCTCTACAAACCACAAGATGGTGAATGGGGTCAGAAATCAAGAGATGAAGAGTGTGAACGAATCATTAGTGGCATAGATCAACTTTTGAATCTTGGTAAGTTTTTTAGTGTGAAGTTTCATGTTCAAGTTTTCCTTTCCACAAAAGTATTTTTAAGAATAGTAACAAGCTGTGGTTATATTCTTCACTACAATTTCTATTTGCTACTACCTTTTGGTTGGGCCTACAGTATTAAATGTCGCTCTATTTTTGAATCATTTGTAGAGAAGTAATCTCTTAAAAGTGATGAGTTTATTGATGAAGGATTCTCTGTCTGCCTCCACAGACATAGCAGCAGCTTTTGCAGGTCCAGTTGACCTGTGCACGTACCCCAAGTACTGTACTGTAGTAGCTTATCCAACCGATCTTTACACCATTCGAATGAGACTCGTTAATCGGTTTTACAGGTCAGTAGAAACCTCCTTTAAAAATAATCTGAAAGGGTCTTTGGTCGTCCTGACCAGAGTGAATGGTGGTGGAGTGGGAGCTGAGTAACATTACTTTCTATTTCATTCTCTTCTTTCATTATGGCAATTTGTGGTCTTATGTGTAAGAAGACACTTTTCAGTGTTTAGATGACAAATACTGTTTCATTCCTCAATCTTTTGTAGTCTGTCCTTCTTAGGAATTACGTTAAGTAGTTAGATATCCTGTTTGTTTTTATTCGCATGTTAACATTCCTATTTAGCAGCTCAATTTAAAGATAAAATTTGACTTGGTTAAAGATTGGCCTTTGAAAGATTAATTCTCCACAGTCACCAGCTTTTTAATCTTTGGCTTCTAGAGCACTGATAACTAGAATTTCCTAGTCTCGGTGATTTTTTTTTTAAAGTAATTTATGGTATTTTTAATAATTTATCTATTTCAAGAAATTACTAGTACAAAAAACTGGCTTCTTAACATCATTCTTGTAGCCAGACCTGGGAATGTGCATTTGCTCAGAAACCACTTTGCCAGGTTACTCTCACAGGATTAATGGTATTTAACACATTTTCTTTGAGTCTCAATAGCTTCAATTGTATCTCTAGACAAGGTGAAAGGGAGGGTTGCTCTGTTGATTTTCTGCATGTGATCTAAGTGAACTGTTAAGAGTTTTGGTCTTTACATGTATTCTCTGCGGTTTAGCTTCTGATATAATGGCTTATGACTGTGATCAGGTTGATAGCATTAAGGAGGTTAGTATTCGGGGTTGTAACTTTGGCACTTAGAGTTAATATATAAATATATGTTAGCTTATTTTTTTTTTACTTGGTTTCTGTCTTTTCATTTTCTGTGTCCTAAATTGTCTATTTTTTATTTTGAAGGAGGCTCTCTGCATTAGTTTGGGAAGTCAGATACATAGAACATAATGCCAGGACATTTAATGAACCTGAGAGTGTAATTGCAAGATCAGCTAAGAAGATAACTGACCAACTTTTAAAATTTATAAAGTAAGTTATTTCCTATTGCAGATGTTGTGGAAAAATGTCTTTTCATATTGTACCTCTTGCAACCAGCCAGTTCATAATTTTTGCTCTCTGAATTACACCGTTTTAATGTGCTACATTCGGTGACACTTCTTTACATATATATTGTGAACATAATTTCAGTAAAGGCTTGAGAAATTGAACAGTACAAATCTTTCTGCTTTTTAAAACTTTGAACTAATTTTATAGAGAGTTGCCCTATAAATACCGTTTGCCCAGTGTCCCCTTAGGTTAACATTTTCCTACCTGTGGTGTCCTCATGAAATACGAAGAAATGGTTCGTGGTGTAATACTAAAGACTGCAGTCCAGAGTGCCTGTGAATTTCCTCAGTTTTTACACCAGGAGCCTTTCTCTGTTCCAGGACCCGGTCCAGACAGACCCCCATGGCTTTCACGTGTCTGCTGTCACTGTGTCCTTTCGCTCTGTTGCCTGCTCTTTTCCTTCTTTCCTGACCTCATCATGTTTCTCACCTCTTATTTTGTGGAGAGTATTGAGTTTGGGTTTGAGAGATGTGTTGTCATGACTAGATTGGTTTTCATCTCTTTGGGATTGTATCCTATGAGCATGTTTGTGTAAGTGTGGCTTTGCACACGTTTGCTTGCACTGGGAGAGAAGTTTGGAAGAGTAGGATGGAAACTGACTTGGAAAGTGAGGTCTGAGTTTTAATCTGTTCGAGTGAACATTCTTTGTCACTTTGGACAGAGTACTCAGCCTGTTTTCCTTCAAAATTAATGAATTTTGCTGTATGATCTTAATGCCTTTTTCTACCATAGCCATACAAATTGTTGTTAAGAATTATGTATTGGAGAACGTGGTTGATAAACTGTGCCATCCTTTGCACCATCAGGCCACATCCTGGGAAATAACTGGTTCTATTCTGTCTCACTTTGCTGGGTTGAATCCACGTCTTGCCCAGATGACTTGAACTTATTTCCCCTTCTCCAGAACTTTCATTTTTGTTCTGCTTTAGAAAATCACATACCCATTTTCATCTTCCTTGTGCTTAGACATTCCTACTTTAGCATTCTTTCTTCTGTGTGTGAAGATATAATTTGCTTTGATTTCTACTTATCCCCGTCTATTTTATCTCAGTCAACCATGTTCTTAGTACTCGTTGAATGAATATCACTAGTGATGACGTATAGGAAAACTCATCTGCACGTTCATCCAGTTGAAGCTTATGTTTATATTATTTCTGGATTACCAGCTTAATTTTTATAGATACAAAGCTGGGGGAAAAAAAACTTGCTTTCAGTAATCTAAGATGGTCAGTTGTTCCACAGAGGGTAGATTAAAAACCCTGGTATTCCTCTGCTTGAAATTAGGCATGCATACTTGGGGAAGTGTTTCTATCTTAACCTGTAGTTTGAATTTTTAACAACAGTAATAAGTACATCTGCAAACTCTTAAAAACATGAAAAATTGTTTTTTAGGAATCAAGACTGTACAAATATCTCAGAACTTTCTAACACTTCTGAAAATGATGAGCAAAATGCCGAGGATTTGGTATGAAGTTTGTCAATTTTATAATGATTTTTGTTTATTTCAAATGGTAACTTAAAAATATTGAGTGAAGTAGAAAATATCAATTCTCACTATATTCCAGTGAACTATGAAAACTATTTTGATAAAAATATATTTCTTAATTGTCTAGATGTTCAGTGATGTAATTTTTAGTTTTAACCAGTAATTGATGCCAAATAAAGTATGTCTACGTGAATAACATAGCTGCGGAATATGTTCTCTACTTTTGCTGAGACCAACATCTGAGAATTGGATTTGATTCTAAGTAAAAACTCATGAACTTTACCATGCTCACAGTATGTGCACAGCTTCTTCACTCAAGATAGTATTAAAGTTTAAGGCAGATACCAATGGTGTTGAATAATTTCACTTTATACAGAATCAGGCAGGAAGTTGCAGGGAAGGATATTCTTTAAAAACATTACCCATGTCAGTGGAGTGTCAGTTTCTACGCAAGCCCTTATTGTAATTCACTGATTTTCATGCTGATTTATATTGGAATAAAAATGGGTATATAGATAGTAATTAAGAGGATAAGAAAATATGTATAGTGGGAAATTCAGGAAATGTCGGAGATGGTTTCTGGGGTTTTATGGATAGAGGTAAAACACAAATTTAAAGTTACTTATGGATATTCTATTTAGGTCATCATGCACAAAGCAACTTTTTATAGCTGTCTTTTGGAATTACTGCATGTTCTTAGGGAATGTAAGGGGTTATTAAGATTGGTTGGTTGGTTGGAGTCTGGGTGCCACAAAGGTCATCTGATAAGGTCTGCCTTTTGAGATTTTTGTAAACAAAACCCTTGTAAGACCTAATGTCTTTGATATGCTTTTAGATTATTATATTTCTAATGAGAATATTAACACTTAAGCTGCTCTGATTTTTATTCCTAGGATGATAGTGATCTTCCTAAAACATCTTCTGGAAGGAGAGTAAGTTAATCTGCTTGATTGACCTTTGTCGTTTACTTATTCTGTGTTTTAAAAGCAATCTAAGGGGGCGCCTGGGTGGCATGGTTGGTTAAGTGTCTGACTCTTAATTTTGGACCCGGTCATGATCTCAGGTCATGAGATTGAGCCCTGAGTGGGGCTCTGTGCTGAGCCGTGGAGCCTGCTTTTAAGAGCCTCTCTATCGCCCCATCCCACCCCTGCCCCGTGAACATGTGCATGTTCGCTCGCTCTCAAAAAAAAAAAAAGGTTAACATTTTAAGTGCTATGCAAATGCTTGCTGCTTAAATCTAAGCTTTTTATCATATTAACTTTCCTAATATGCTTGCCCCAAATAACTTTGAGAAAGTTAAACTTGAATTATTGTCATTTTCATATAATTTCATTTTTAAACAGACTTCCGAGTGTTTAGTATCTCTTTAGTATTTGTTTTCCATGGCTGTTAGAGCAAATTACAAATCTAGTGGCTTAAGCAATTTTAAAAATTTGTGTTGGGGTGCCTGCGTGGCTCAGTCAGTTAAGCATCTGCCTTCAGCTCAGTTCATGATCCTGGGATCCTGGGATCGAGCCCCACATTGGGCTCCCTGCTCAGTGGGGAGCCTGTTTCTCTCTCTCTCCCCCTCTGCTTGCCGCTCCCCCTGCTTGTGCTCTCTCTTAAATAAATAAAATCTTTAAAAAAAATGGTCTTATGTAGATCAGCAATTAGACATGAGTCTTAAGTGAGCTAAAATCATCATGTCATAGCTGTGTTCCTTTCTGGAAGCTCTAGGGTAGAATCCCTTTCCTTGCATTTTTCCACCTTCCAGAGGTTCGTGTCACCTCTTTTATCTTCAGGCCAGCAGCTTTGAAGTCTCTGGCTTCTGACTCTTCTGGCCCCCCCACCTCTTTTTTTAAAATTTATTTATTTATTTTGGAGAGAGAGAGCCCAAGTGGGAGGGGCAGAGAGAGAGAGAGAGGGAGATTCCAAGCAGACTCTGTGCTGTGTGCAGAGTCCAGCGCAGGGCTCATTCTCACGACCCTGAGATCATGACCCTGAGATCATGACCTGAGCCGAAAACTATCATGACATGAGCCGAAACTGAGTTGGTTGCTTAACCGACTGAACCACCCAAGCACCTCTCTTCTGCCTCACTTTTAAAAGGACCTTTGTGATTACATTGGGCCCATCCTGATAATCCAGGACAGTTTTCTCATGTCGAGATCCATGCCGTTAGTCTTCCATGTAAAGTGACAGTCATGGGTTCTTGGATTAGGATGTGGGTATCTTTGGAGCCATTATTTAGCCTACCAGATTATCCCAGGTGATGCTTCATATTCTGTGAAAATATTCTCTATACTTGGGAAATAAGTGGTGGGACAAACAATATTTTCAGAGTAACAGATGTGATGCTGTTGGGTTTTTACAGAAAAGTGGGTTTCTTCTAAGTAGGTAGAAAATAAGAGTAGCCACATTGTTACAGTACAGAAGACAACTCACTTGCATTTTTACCACCATACTATGCCATACCACACTGTTACATTTCCAAGACTGAAAAAACTTCTAATACTGTAAATGTGTTTTTAGGTTCGTGATTGGAAAAAAAGGAGCATCAAAGCGACCAGCTATGTTGAAAATAACTGGAAGAAACAGTGTAAGGAACTAGTGAACTTAATTTTTCAGTGTGAAGATTCTGAACCATTTAGACAACCTGTTGATTTGGTTGAATATCCAGTAAGTTGTCATTGTTGAATGTTTGGGCCTTTTCTTGTTTTGTATAGAGATTGGGGTGGAGGTATTTAAAGTAAACTTTAATGAGTAAGCTATCTTAGCTTCATGTTAACTTTGTCTCTTACCACTGAATGGAAGAGTTGTATTACAGTTTTTCTTGAATCTATAGACACCCTTGTAACTTGAGCTGAGACTTAGCTAATCACTGCTACATCATAATGGGAAGATCCTACATGGTTATTATCTTCTTAGGGCCAGCCCCACGAATACCGTAACTTGGATAAAAACATCTGTATTCATTCCTCCAATACGGAATGGGAAATGACCTTTAAAAAAAAGATTATAAAGCACAAATTTACTGTAGGAAGCTTGGAAATTACATGAGAGTGTAAAGAAGGGGAAAAAAATCATTCCACATCCTACCAAGTATATCATTTTGGTATATTTCTTATTTTGTCTTAATGTCTGAGTCTCTTTAAAAATTATGGATGATTCTTAAGGTCTCCTTCTAACCTTTTGAATATTTTAGAGATCTGATGCACTTGCATTTCTAAAAGTAGGAATCGAATCTTTGAACTAATTATTGTTTTTAAAACCTAGGACTACCGAGATATTATAGATACTCCAATGGATTTTGGAACAGTAAGGGAAACTTTAGAAGCAGGAAATTATGACAGCCCTTTGGAATTTTGCAAAGACATCCGGTTGATATTTAGCAATGCAAAAGCATATACACCAAACAAAAGATCAAAGGTAATTTTAAAAGTGGTTGTCAGAGAAAAAAGTGCATAATCTATGTTGATGATCGTTTTCTACTTGCTAGTAAATACATGTTGAAATGTTACAGATAAGTGCGGAGAGAGGCCGCTGGTAGGAATAGCGCTCTGCGGCTGCCCAAATGTCTGTGTTTGGTACCTTCGGCAGTTCACGTTTACCTTTCCTGAAGTTGTATGAACAAATAAGAATTGGTGGGAGTGAGGCTGCCAGTGAACTTGGTACATAGAACGAGAAAAACCTGTGTTTTCATACATGTAGGAATCTTGAAAAGTGGATTAGAAATTTACCAAGAGAGGCTGGAAGAAGATGACACGGGAGTGAAGGACCATCTGAATTGGGGGAGGGACTACTGAGGCCGGACCGGTGGTTCCAACGCACAAAGGAAGCATAGGAGCTCTCTGATTTTTTAAGAACACTGGTAGAGAGGACATGCCTGAAGTATTATTAAAATGTTACACATTGGATAACTTTTCAAAATTTGTTGAAGCATAATAAATGTACAAAAGGGTACATATACTCTCGGTGAATTTTTACAAATATCATAAATGCTTGTGGCTAGTGTATGTTGGGTAATTAAAAAAAGCAGCAATGATTTGAGAAGATCTTAAAGCACTTGCTTATTAATATTGTAGCGCCTTGTCTATGATCCGTGACTATCACTGCTAATTAACCATTTTGCCTTAAATTCACTTTCTTCATTGTTTATTACCAGACTGTCCTGTTTTATTCTTAATCTAAGAATTCTTTCCTTGCATTCAGATGCAAATTTAACATTGATTTAACATCAATTTTTAAACATCACTTTAATGTCAAGTCTAACTTTTTTCCAAGTTTGTGTTATTGTCAGTATTCATCATTAGTGAGACACTTTCCAGAGAGAAAATAAATCTCGTTCATGTCTCTTTCCCCTTTTATTTAAAATACATATTTGAGGATACATCCTACAACTCACCCATTTAAAGTGTACAACTTACTGGATTTTTGTGTATTATCAGAATTTCAGAGTTGTGGTTAAATGTACGTAACATAAACTTTATTATTTTGACCACTTTTAGGCATTATATTCAGTGTTGCTTAACCATCACTGCTGTTTCCAAAACTCTTTAGTCAACCCAAACAGAAGCCCTAACTGCCAGGCAGTAACTCCGCACTCTTCTCCCTCCCCTCAGCCCTTGGTAGTAATGTCTTCTCTCCTTTGTTGGTATGCATCTGCCTATTCTAGATGTTTCATGTAAGTGGAATCACACGGCATTTGTCCTTTGTGTCGGGTTTCGGGTTTCTTTCATTCAGCAGAATATCTGAAAGGTTTTTCTGTGTTGTATCGTGCATGAGAACTTTATTCCTTTTTATGCCTGAATAAGTACTCCATCATATGGGTATATGACATTTTGTTTATCTGTTCATTTCCTGCTGTACAGTTGAATAGTTTCTGCTTTTTGGCTATTATGAGTAATGCCACGAATATAGATCAGGTCATCTGCGAAGAGCGATAGTTTCAGTTTTAGCTTTACAGTCTGAATGATTTTTATTTCTCTTTTTATCCAATTATTCTGGCTGGAATTTAAAGTGTAGTGGTGAAAGCAGGCAGTGTTGTCTCATTGCTCATCTCGGGGTGTGATCTTCCATCTTTCACCATTGTGTACCATGGTGACTGTATGCGCCCTCTTTCCATATGTGCCCTCTTTGCATTTTGAGGAGCTAGTATTTTTAGTACCCATTTTTGTCAAATGTTTATGTTCAATGCAAACGTATCACTGAATTTTACGTAAAACCTAATG
The DNA here is from genome assembly GCA_002007465.1 of Ailurus styani. Taxonomy (NCBI): domain Eukaryota; kingdom Metazoa; phylum Chordata; class Mammalia; order Carnivora; family Ailuridae; genus Ailurus; species Ailurus styani. The sequence continues at coordinate 254,771 of LNAC01000920.1, forward strand.
AGAAGACAGGTAATATGATTCTTAAGACAGTCAAGTTTCGAACTTAGTATGATTAAGGAAAAAAAAATCACTTGTTAAAACTGGTGACTTACACTAGAATTCAGATTTGAAGGGAAAGAATAAATTTAAGTTATATACCAAATACTGGAAATAATTGTCAAAGATCATTTCAAAGATGAAGTGGGATTTTGAATTTCACGTATATTGTACATATCAATGTGTGTGCATATATATTTATAAAGCATATAGGAAGTTCATGTATCCCACACATTTTTAAAAGATTCTTTAGTGTTAGTCTCTCCACCCTTCTGCCCAGTGCATCAGAGTGACTGATATATAGCTTTTGAACATTAGACTTTTTCACTTATTTTCCAAGAATGATTCTGAATGAGTTGAGAGTACTTCCTGTAAATACATAGCTGTACCAGAGTTATTTACAGTAGTGCTTAACATCACACTGCTGAATTCTATGAAAGATTTGATACTATTTAAATGTAAAAACTGTTAGAACACAGTCTTTCACATCTGTTAAAGTTCTAGGGCCTATTTTCTTCTCCTGGAGAGAGAGGAATTTGGTTTATCATTCGTTTCGATCTAGGTGCATCGGAGGCAGTCAAATTGCAAATTGGAGATCGGGGTGAAAGTGCCTTTGTTTCCTTGTCCCAAGGAGACACTGCTCTTTTGCTGCCTAAATAGCAATCCTAAAACCCACCAACTTCACATCTAACTTCGGGAGAAGGGGACATTTTTTTTGGATTTGTACACGAAAATGTGAAAATGGGAAGAGCCAGATGAGAACCATTGACATGTAGACGTCAGTTCTAGATTATAGAGAATTGCTTGATTTAAAACGACTTTCTTTTTGTCTGAGAGGTTTATGTTTGTTGCCTGTTTCTTGCAGGTGTCACTAAAGGAAGGGGGGCAGTAGTAAAGGAACACATGTTGTGTCTAACAGTGATAGAATAGATTGCAAGTAGCCTATGTGTTACATGTTTTTTTTTTTGTGAAAGTATTTTAAAAGGTATGTTGTAGTTCTAGTTTTGCTTTCATATCCTTGCAGATTTACAGTATGACCTTGAGACTGTCTGCCTTATTTGAAGAAAAAATGAAGAAAATCTCCTCCGATTTTAAAATTGGTCAAAAGTTCAATGAAAAACTTCGAAGAAGCCAGAGGTTCAAGAGACGGCAAAATTGTAACCGTGTCAATCAGGCTAACAAAAGTATCAGGTGAATTGGTTATTGTAGGCTTTGTATGCAATTAGACAAATTTGAGGTTGTGATACTTTTTAAATTTTATTATGCTAAAATGATTAGTAGTATAGTCAAAAAGATTAATTTTTTATGGCTTGAAAGCACTGCATTTATAGAGCTACTGTAGAATTTGTCATTAGGTAATTTTTAAAGCATTTAATGGAAACTGCAGATTTAAAAAATCTTAGGGTTAAAGTATTTATTACATAAGCTTTTTTTTTTTAGTGCAGAGAGTAAAGTGGTTACTTTGTGTGATCTTTGAGCATTTGATTGTGTAAGGGAAATATCAGTGAAACTTTATGCACCCTATTTTTTTCTGAGGATTAGTTGTAAAGAAATATAAAATGTAGGGCTTATTCTCTATCAAGAATATAATACTATGTTCTCTCGTCTTTGATCGTGTAGTTTACATTAATACTGGATTTCCAGATACTTTTAAAGTGTTGCAATGTGAAAATGGAGTAATTCCGTGTTTAGTCTGTGTCCAGGCTTCTTTTGAACGTGCACTAAACACATGGTGGGTGTCTTCCTGCGAGTTCAGGGATTACACTCTGCATCTCAATTCAGAACATACTTCAGAATCATACTATTGAAGTCTCTTAAGAAGTTTGTTCTGGTTTAGCTCCCTCCCTTCCTTTTTTGTGCTATTGTCAAATTACATCCTTATATATGTTATGGCTTATCTAGTTTTCTTTAAAATTGCTTAAGAAAAGAAAAAAAATCATTTATACTGTTAATTTTATTTACCTACGTGATTACCTTTCCCAGTAGTTTTTATTTTTTGTGTGGAGTGAGTTACCCTCTGGTGTCCTTTCTTTTCAGCCTGATATCCTTTAGTGTATCTTGTAAGGTGGGTGTACTGGCAGTTCATTCTGATCGGTTTTTGTTTGAGACTGGTTTTGCTGGATATGGAATTCCTAGTTGACAGTGCTTATTCCCTGCCACCCCCACATTTTGAGTATTGCCTTCCACTGCCTGCTGACCTCTGTTGTTTCCCATGAGAAGTCAGCTGGTTGTGCTACTGACATTCCCTCCCTTGTACATACGGAATGGTTTTTCTCTTGCTGCTTTCAAAATTCTCTCTGTCTTCATTTTGCACCTGACTATGATGTTTGTAGAAATTTTTCCAGCTTTGTAGAGGAATGTTTTTCATCAGATCTGGGTGGTTTCTAGCCATTACTCAAATATTTCCTGCCTCTTCCTTCTCATTTGGGGGATCCTACTGTACATATGTGGATATGATGGATGGATGGTCTCCCACAGGCCTCTGAGGCTCTCTTTATTTTTCCTTCTCTTCCTGTTCTTCAGATGGGATAGTGGATAGTACTCACTTACCTACCAAGGTCTCAGATTCCTGTACCAGCTCACATCTGCGGCTGAGCTCATCTTCTTGAATATCTGTTTTAGTTATTGTCCTTTTCGACTCCAGAATCTCTGATTTTTTTTTTTTGTAATTTCTATGTCTTCATCGATATTCTCGTCATCTTGCTTCCTTTTATTCTGTAAACATTATTTCGTTTGGTTTTTCAAATGTGTTTGTAATAGTTGATTTAAATATCTTTAGTTCAACATCTAGGTCCTTTCAGAGACCATTTCTGTTGCCTGCTTTTTTATCTCTATGTGGGTGAACTTCCTTCACTCTTGGTATGTCTTGTACTGTTTTGTTGGAAACAGTACATACTTAATAAAATAACGTTGCCATTCTGGAAATACCATCTCTTCAGGTTTTCTTGTTGCTGTTTGTTAACGTATTGTAGAAACTCTGGATTCTGATCCTTCTCCCTCCGTGATGGTGCTTGTTGCTGGTTTTGTTTTGTGAGTTGCCTAAACCAATTCTGTAGTCTGTCTTTCCTCGTGTTAAGCCACTGAAATCTGCTTTTTCTTATTACTTTTAAAGATTTTATTTATTTGCCAGAGAGAGAGTGAAAGTGAGTGAGCACAAGCAGGGGGAGTAGCAGGCAGAGGGAGAAGCTGGCTCCCCGCTGAGCAAGGAGCTGGATGCAGGACTTGATCCCAAGAACCTAGGATTATGAGCTGAGCTGAAGGCAGATGCTTAACTCACTGAACCACCCAGGCGCCCCTGAAATCTGCTTTTTAAAAATTAAAAAAAAAATGGGGAGACTGTCTTGTCTTCCTGGATGTCTTCCCTGACTTAGCATAGCTCAGTGGGCAGAAATTTGTGCTCACACACTTTAAGTGAGCCTTCCACCCTTTTCTGAAGATGGTCTTTGTGTTGAGTGGGGCTGACTTCACCTTCTGCTTATATTTTTCCAGGCATGAGTCTCAAGGTCTGCCGAGGACAGCTAGATAACTGGGCTCTCCTTGAGTATGTGTAGATCTTTGAGTATCTGTAGAACCTTCCACATCCCCAGGAAGACACTGGAGCTTTTCAAAGGCTCCTGTGACTGTCTCATTCCCTAGATCTCCTTTAACTTTTTGGCTCAACTTCTGTTGGCTCTAACAGGTGTCCCCGCTCAGGCAGCTGTGTGGTTGGCCTGGCTGGGTTGCTGGCAGTGAATTTGGTGCCCTCTGGCAGAGCATGCACTGTTTGGTGAAGCTCCCAAATCAGGCCAGCTCCCTTTGCCTCTTCACCCTGGTACTCAACGTTATGCCACAGAATTGGGGTATGCATGACTGGGAGGAACCAAAAGTTAAAATGCCCAAAACTCCAGTCAGGTTTTTTCTTAGATTCAGAAGGTTTTCTTGAATAAACCCTTTTTAATTTGTTAAGTGCCTGTGATTACTTTCCAGTTGTGAAATGACTTTTTGGATGATTTTGCCAGTTTTATCTTTGCTTTTTGGGTGAGAGGATTTGCCAGAGTCTTCCTTACATCCCTGCCCCCTTGTTTAGACTAACAGAGCTGCCTTGAAACAGGCAAACACGTGCTCCTTCAGTAAACGGCTTGTCCTATTGAGCTGCTTTACAACCTGTCATTCAGGCATGTACATTACGAAGTGGACTATGTGAGTCCTCTGTGCTTTTTTTTTTTCAACTTTTAATTTTGAAATAATTTCGGAATTACGGAAAAGCTGAAGAATGATTGAAAGAACTCCTTTATATTCCTTACCTGGATTCACCAATTTTTCATGTATGTCACATTTGCTTTATCATTGCTTTATCTTTTTGTTATGTGTTTTTTTCTCAGTCGTTCAAAAAAATATTTTTTTTTTTTTTTAAATTTTTTTTTAAGATTTTATTTATTTATTTGACACACAGAGAGAGATTACAAGTAGGCAGAGAGGAAGGCAGAGAGAGAGAGAGAGAGGAAGAAGCAGGCTCCCCGCTGAGCAGAGAGCCCGATGCGGGCCTTGATCCCAGGACGCTGAGATCATGACCTGAGCCGAAAGCAGAGGCTTTAACCCACTGAGCCACCCAGGCGCCCAAAAAAAATATTTCTGTCATCCTATTCCTTTACCCCTAAATACTTAATGTGGATTTGCTAAAAAAAAAAAAAAAAAAAGTTCTAACCATACCTTATTGCATCTCTACCATTGACCCAATAATGTCCTTAGGGCAAATTTTTTTCCAATGTAGACCCAAAGGAGGATCTTGTGTTGCATGTAGTTACTGTTTCTTTAGTCTGTTATTTAAAAAAATGTTAACTTGTTTAATCAGTACACAATCCTATTTTCAGTTTTTTTTGTTTTTTTTTTTTAAGGAAATCTCTACATGCAATGAGGTGTTCAAATTCACAACCCTGAGATCAGAAGTCGTAGATAGACTTCACTGACTGAGCCAGCCAGGTGCCCCTCTTTAGTCTTAATCAGGAATTTTATTTTCAACCTTTGTCTTCTTAATTGACATTTTTGAAGAGTATGGGTTATTTATTTTATAAAATGAACCTCATTTTGGGTTTTTCTGTTATCGTATGAGTTTAATTTTTTCGTTTAATTATTTTAAAAAACTTTTTCTCTTTGAACCAATGACGAGTCTAACAGTTCAGAAAGACATAGGATAAAAAGGAAGTAGTGTTACTCCGGAGGTATTTACCACTTTGTTTTCTGTTTCAAATGAAGTTTATGATGAGTATGAGCATGTAATTATTTCTTTTTGTATTTATTGGTCTGCCCTTCAGTTGTTAGTAATGGAAGTTAATATTGTGACAAAAGAAGCTTGAAATTTCCTGATGATGACAAAACAGCTTCTGCTTTTTAAAGAACCTTGTGGTTATCTTTAAGCTCAGATTAGATACTCTTAAAAGCACCTTTATCTTGTTTTAAACAAAAATAGGATTATTCAACATGAATATTACCAAGATCTGTAATTTAAAAGCCAAAGACTGTCTTGTCCTAAACTTCTACTTTTTCTTCATAATCCATGGCTCAGGTACCCAACATGGTGAACTGGTTGGTACTATATATGTAAACCGATTGGTCTTAGAAAAAACTACCTTGTTCTGATCTCTTTTTTTGGCTCTGTTCTTACTGATTAGGTTTTGTTGCTTTCTCCTCTTCTTAATCTTACACTGTCTTTAGGAACATACAAATAGACACAACTTTCTCTCTTGTATTACTGAAACTCAATTTTGTAAGATGAATGAATGCCTGTATTACACGAACATTGGCTTTTAATCCAAAGAGTTTATGGTGTTCAGTCTGTTTCTCTGTTTGTAACTCTGCTACTTGGATCATTTGTTCATTACTCCAGTTTGGAATAAAATTATGTCCAATTTAGAGTATGACTATTAGTAGTAATCCATGTCAGAATAAGATGTTAACAATGAATATTTTAATGTTTCATAAAATTATTCTCAGGTTAAGTAATAATAATACACTTTTACTCAGGCATTCTCGGTTTAATGAAATTTTGTTTCCTTTGTTCTTGTCTTTGACCAGAAATATCAAGCAGAAGGGGTTAAAGTCTCAGACAAAAGTAATTCCTGAATTGGAAGGTTCTCCTACCCAGTCTACCTCCAGTAGGGCTGCTTACTCTGCGAGCCACAAGACAAGTGCTAGTGTTTCTTCAGGTGTGACGTCTGGTGACTCCTCGGATTCAGCAGGATCCTCAGGAAGAATGAGAAGTAGGCCTGTCACACTGCATAATGGCTCTACGTTATCCGGTGAGATGGGAGATTGTTACTTAACTGTCCAGCACTCCTGTGCGGAGCACTGCCAGTTACTGTGCGTTCAGAGGAAAGAATAAATAAGACTGGCCTGATGGTTGAGGAATTTACAATTCAATGATAGAATCAAAAGTAACAAAAACACAGTTACTATATGTTTGATAAGTGCTGGTCTTTGCCAGTGGCGCAGCTGCATTCTATGCAAATTTTAATCTGCATTTTAAATAATGGGATATAAATGTCACACTTTTTATGCAAAATATGATGCTTTTGTTTTTCTTTTTTAAAAAAAGGCATCATAATCACCATCATCATGTGAGCTTAAAACTGGATGGCCTAGTGAATTCTAAGCTGTTTAGGTTCTTGGCTCTTTGGTAGTATAATCATAGCCGATCCTAACCCTCTTTTAGCATTGTGGGAATGAGGCTGTGGTGGGTATATACTTCCCTGTTGCTCTGAGTGATTTTGGTGACTTGTGATGATAGCATAAAAATTACTGTAACTTAAAATAATAGGACCAAAGAGGTAGAATGTGTAAGGTTTCCCGGTAGCCCTCCCAGTAATGGCGGATTAAACAAAGCACCAGACGAATAGGCACGAGGGGAGATTTTTAATAGAGATGCCCTCGGGCGAGGTTCCGCGACTCCGAGAGAAGGGAGTCGGGGAAGTCGCACCTGGGGAGGATGCGCACGGGTTTTTATGGGGTGTGGGCGGAACGGGGGAACATGACCATAATTGGTAGGAGATTGGATGGAGTTCAGCCCTCGGTTTCCCGCCGAAGCTCTGGCCTTGGCGGTCTTTTGAGAGTGGAAGCTGATTAGAGGGGGGCGGGGCGGTGAGACAGTAGGGCAGCCACCATCTTGTGGCCTCCTCAGTTCCCCGGACCCGTCGGCCCAACAGAATGCAGCCACTTATTAGGGTGGCAAGCCTTACAGAAGAGTTTGGATTACTTATTTGGGTCCCTTGATGAGTAAGGGAACCACATGATGAATTCTGTTTCAGGAAGATGAGTCACTTTGGTAGTAATATGCAGGGAAGGAAAAGAATCGAGAAACTTGAGTCAGTGTGCTGGGGAGTAGAGTGGAATAGAATAGGAACAGTCAGAGTGGCAAAGAGCAGAGCAGTTGCAGAGGAAGAAACACAACTTGGTGCCTGGTGTCCTAACACAGCCACTTTAACGCAGAGTTGGGGTTGTGTTTGTGGAGCAAAATTGTATCTTTTAGCAACATGCTCCCACTCACTTTGATGAAACTTTTATTCTGTGGTATGTATTTAAGGATGGAGTAGACGAAAGAGCGGGAAGGTTTTCTGTGCCATGGAGCATGCACCGATTCAGTGAGGTAGTAGGGAGAAGTGACCTGTACTGTTCGAATTATTTATCTTGTTTGTTCTGTCCTTCCCTCCCCCTTTTCAGTGGAACTTGTGAAAATGACCTTTTGAGCTGAAAGCACGTGTGGTACCACTGTGCTGTTACAGCATTTACTAGCAAAAGGCCTGAAAGTGTGTCCACTGACGGGAGACTTCACAGCAGTTGTCTTTCCTATAGGAAATACCAGTCTCACAGGACAGAAGTGGATGGGGGCTAATTACATTTTTAAATGGAAGTTTATGAAATATGGAAACTGTATTTTTTTTTTTTTTAAAGATTTTATTTATTCATTTGACACAGAGAGAGAGATTACAAGTAGGCAGAGAGGCAGGCAGAGAGAGAGGAGAGAGGAGGAAGCAGGCTCCCTGCTGAGCAGGGAGCCCGATGTGGGCCTCGATCCCAGGACCCTGAGATCATGACCTGAGCCGAAGGCAGCGGCTTTAACCCACTGAGCCACCCAGGCGCCCATGGAAACTGTATTTTCTGAATCCAACCCAGGATCAATATGGCCCTTTCAGAAATAAGAGAAAAAACTTAATTTGGAATGCTGATTACATACTTTTTAATGCCAAAATTTTATGACCTGTTCTTTGAAATAGTTTTTAAAAATATAATCTCTTCTAAGTATTTTGAGAATATCCTTTTAGTTTGTTGTTATGAAACAACTGCGTGTAAAGATAGAATATGTGTGATGAACTGTTGATGCTTTTTTTTTCTTAGAAAGTGAAATGGAAGATTCCTTAGGTACCTCTTCATCATCAGCTTCAAATAGTTCAGAGGAAAGCAAAGAGAGTTCAAGACCTCGTGAAGCTTCCTTACGTAGTGGGCTGGCCAGAAGCAGTAACCTCAGGGTGACCAGAACCAGAGCAGCTCAAAGAAAAACTGGTAAGAGACTCAGTGGTTGGTACTTTGGAGGAATGTATATCAAGGGAATCCATAAGCTAAGAAGGGAATGGTTTATTGTTTTAACAGATCTACTACATATGGTTAAATGTCTTTTTTTTTTTTTAATGTCTTTTTTAGATTTTTTTTTTCTTAAAGATTTTATTTATTTGTTAGAAAGGAGGAGAGCGAGCACAAGCAGGGGAGAGAAGCAGACTCTTTCTCGATCAATAAGCCTGATGCGGGACTCGATCCCCACGACCCTGAGATCATGACCTGAAGGCACATGTTTAAACCCACTGAACCATCCAGGCATCCCTCCTTTTCAGATTTTTTAAAAATTGAGATAGAATTGACACATAGAACATTACCTTTCAGGTGTACAACATAATGATTTGGTATTTGTATGTACTGTAAAATGATCACAGTAAGTACAGTTACTGTACATAGTTAAAGTTCTTTATTTCTGGCAATGAGGACTTTTAAGATTTACTTTTAGCAGCTTTCAAATATGCAGGAGTATTAACTATGGTCATCATGCTGTACATTATATCCCTCTTATAACTGGAAGTTGGTATCTTTTGATCTTCACCTCCCCTCTCCCAACAAATCTGCTCTCTGATCAGTGAGCTTGGTTTTTTGGTTTGTTTTGGTTATTTCGTGTGTTAGGTTCCACAATCAAGTGAAATCATACATACAGTCTTTCTCTGTTGACTTGTTTTGCTTAGCATAATACCTTCAAGGTCTATCCATGTTGTCACAGATGGCAGTAGTCCATTCTTTTTTATGACTGAATAATACTCCACTGTATAGATACACCACGTCATCTTTTCCATTCATCCATTGATAGGTGGCTTGGTTATTTCCATATCTTGGCTTTTGTAAATAATGCTGCAGTGAAATTGGGGTGCAGATATCTTTTTAAACTAGTGCTTAGTTTTCTTTAGATAAATACCCAGTAGTGCAGTTGCGGGATCATAGGGTAGTTACAGTTTTAACTTTCTGAGGGACCTCCATACTGTTTTCACAGTGGGTACACCAGTTTTCATTCCCACCAGGCAGCGCATGAGGGTTCCCCTTTCTATGCATCCTCGCTGACGTCTGTTGTTTCCTGTGTGATTTTAGCCATTCTGACCAGTGTGAGAAGACATCTCACTGTGGTTTTGATTTGCATTTCCCTTATTGGTGATGTTGAATATCTTTTCACGCCCTGTTGGCCATTATTTGTATGCCATATTTTGAAAAATGTCTACTCAGATCCTCTGCGTTTTTTAATCAGATTGTTTTTTGCTGATGAACTGTATTCTTTAAATATTTTGAACAGTTAACCCCTTATCACATGATTGGCACATATCAGTAGGTTGCCTTTTTATTTTGTTGATGATTTCTTTTGCTGTGCAGAAACTTAAGTTTGATGTAGTCTCACTTGTTTATTTTTGGTTTTATTGCCTTTACTTTTGGTGTCAGTTCCAAAAAAAAGAAATCATTGACAAGATCACTGTTAAGGAGCTTAGACCCCCTGTGTTTTCTTTTAGGAGGTTTATGGTTTCAGATCTTACATTCAAGTCTTTAATCCATTTTTATGTTAATTTTTGTGTATGTGTAAAATAGTAATCTCATTTCATTCTTTTGCATGTTGGCTGTCCAGTTTTCCCAGCACTGGCTCTTGAAGAGACTGTCCTTTCTTCATTGTATATTCTTGCCTCTTCTGTTGTAAATTAATTGACCACATAGGTATGGGTTTATTATGGGCTCTCTTCTGTTTCATCCTTGGGGCTGTGTTTTTTTTTGTTCTTTTGTTTTTTGAGGGGCAGGGGATACACGATCAAGGGTGAGAGGGAGACAATCTTAAGCAGGCTCCATACCCAGCACAAGGCAGGGCTGGATCTTACAACCCTAAGATCATGACCTGGGCTGAAATCAAGACTCAGACACTTAACTTGAGATACCCAGGCGCCCCTATCTTTAGGGCTTATTAGATTTAGAAGGGAAATCTGTTTTGGCGTTAAAAGGTAGGGAACGTGGCGCCTGGGTGGCTCAGTGGGTTAATGCCTCTGCTTTCGGCTCAGGTCATGATCTCAGGGTCCTGGGATCGAGGCCCACATCGGGCTCCCTGCTCAGCGGGGAGCCTGCTTCCCCCTCTCTCTCTCTGCCTGCCTCTCTGCCTCCTTGTGATCTCTCTCCCTCTGTGAAATAAATAAATAAAATCTTAAAAAAATAAAANCTCTGTGAAATAAATAAATAAAATCTTAAAAAAAAAAGGTAGGGAACATTAGTTCTAAAATAATAAATTCACTTAAAAATGTTGAAATAAGGATGACTTTCCTAATCTTATTGCTACTTTATTTCTAGGTCCAGTTTCTTTAGAGAATGGATGTGGCAGAAAAGCCACTCGAAAGAGAGTTTATTTAAGTGACTCTGATAACAATTCAGTGGAGACCGGTGAAAGTCTAAAAGCCAGGGCTGGAAATAACCGAAAAGTGCTACGAAAGTGTGCTGCTGTGGCTGCCAATAAGATAAAGCTCATGAGTGATGTAGAGGAGAACTCTAGCTCTGAAAGTGTCTGTTCTGCCCGTAAGCTGCCTCACCGTAATGCTTCTGCTGTGGCTAGAAAGAAATTATTACATAATTCTGAAGATGATCAGAGCTTAAAGTCTGAAATTGAAGAAGAGGAACTAAAAGATCGACATCAGCCATTACCACTGTCCAGTTCTCATGCTGCCCAAAACACTGTGAATGAGTCTGAAAATGGGGATTCAGAGTCAGAAAGTGATTTGCGAGTAGCCCGCAAAAATTGGCATGCCAATGGGTATAAGTCGCATGCTCCAGCAACTTCTAAAACAAAATTTCTTAAAATAGAGTCTTCTGATGAAGACTCTAAAAGTCATGATTCAGATAATGGACACAACAAAACTGCTGCTGGTCCATCCTCATCTGGGCAGAAACTTAAGGCAGAGAGTGTCTCAGAAGAAGAGGAAGCAGATTCTGAACCAAGAAAGTATGCCGGTAGGAAATACAACACAGGTCGCAAGAATCCTACTTTCCTTAAAAAAGCAAAGATCTTCAGTGATTCAGAGGACTCTGAATCGGAAGAGCAAGATCGAGAAGGTGGCAGCTATCGCAGAATGGAAACGAACCTGGTTAGAGGGGGTTCGAACTGTGAACCGGCTGCCGGGTCCCAGTGTTTCTCAGATCATGTATCTGAGACTGATTTGGATTCAGATGATGACAACACAAAAGAAAAACCAAACAGTTTTATGAAAGGTAATTCAAAACGTGTAACCCTGGCTTACTGGTGTGTTTTCACTCTTCTTCTCTCCTTATAGCTGTGTTGTTTGTTTTTTCCCATGAAACTTCTTTTTGCCAGTGGTTTTCTGTCCATCCCATGCATTCTCAGTCATTTCTGTGCATCCCCGATGTTCTGTGTGCATGCATAACTGGTTGTCAAATAATGTTTAGTTTTATTCACATAAAAGGCAGTTTTGACCTCAACAGCTATTTCTGGTAAGATTTCACTTCTTGTATTGGCTGTGGGTTTCAGAAAAGCAGAGGCAAGCACATTTATAAGCTGTGGTGTTAGCCAATTTAAGAGGAGGAAAGAAAAGGGTAGGATTATTTGCTTGAAAGAGATGTATAAGTAAGAAGAACAGCGGCAGCTAGCCAGCAGAGTGCCCACCGAGCTGTTCTGTGGGTCAGGAAGTTGTTCTCCATGCTTGATGTATATTAACTAGTTCAGTCTTCGTGTCTTTTATGAGCTAGGTATTATTATTGTCCACTTTACTCATAATAACTGGGGGCACAGAGGGGTGAAAATCACTTGCTGATTTAAGGGTGTAGTATTGGTAGGTGGGGGCTGATGAAAAATATTGAAGAGCAGGAGGCACCTAAAGCTAGGATTAAATAGGTGTTGGTGTCATTGGAACTTGTGAAGTGAAAAAAGTTTCAGGGAGGCTGAGGGTCAGTGATTAGTTTGCATACCTTAGTGCTTTGGGGAAGAGAAATTAGTCTGTATTCATGTAAGTAAGATGTTTGTGTCCAGTGTATGTGTGTATGTAGCAAGGCCGGGGGCGGGGCGGTGTTCGTGCTGGGAACGTGCTGTGCTTGTGGCTGGTGCTGAGGCTGCGCAAAGCTCCCTGCCCCACAGCGTCAGGAGCCTGAACATTCACGGCCACCCTCCTTCCAAGTTAGTAAAAATTCCAGACTTCAGTTGTTTAAAATGTTGGCCATTTAATTCCTTTACACATACTCGTATAGATTAAAAGGATACTCTTAATTTTTAATTCTTAGATTCTGCATCCCAGGACCATGGACAGAGCAGAAAAGTTTCCAGGAAAAGGGTCTGCTCCAGCGACTCCGACAGCAATTCAAAGGTGGCGAAGAAGCCCTCACAAGCCAAATCGGGCCTCCTCAGGCCGCCTCGAAGACGCGCAGCCACGGCTGCCGGGAAGCCGAAGCTCGCGAGTGACGTGGAGGGTGTCGGTTTAGACAGCGCGGGCCCCAGAAGCAAAGACGGAAGGAAGAAACCCCTCCATTCCGCGTGTGGCACGGCGAAGACGACGGCCAGTGATTCCGAGGGCGACGGCCGCTGCGAAGCGCCAGGCGAGCGGGCTGCCTGCGGAGGGCGGCCGCCCGCAGCCGCCGCGGGAGGCGGTGCGCCCAGCGCCCGGCCGCCTTTAAACGGAGACTCGGACTCTGAGGGGAGGCCGAGGCCTGACCCCAAGAGCAGGCTCACCAGGAGCCACAGAGCTGACGTCGCGCCTTCGAACACAAAGAATCCCTCGGCTGGGTCTTCAGAGGGAGAGTCAAAAAGCCATATTCCGGGGGCTGAGGTGGGGGGGAGGAGCTCTTCGGGGTCCGCGGCGGCGCAGAAGGCCGGGGCCGAGAGCGCCTTCGAGGAGGACCTCAACTACGGGCTGCGCCGGTGGAACGGCCGCAGGCTCAGGACCTACGGGAAGGCCCCGTTCAGCAAGCCCCCGGTGCTGCGGGGGCCGCAGGGGGCGGCCGAGGCCGAAGCCAAGAGGAAGAGGCTGCGGCCCGAGCCCGAGAGCCGCCCGGCGGCCGGAAGCGGAGGCGCCTCCGAGCTGGGGGCCGAGCGCGGCCCCAGATCCGACTCCGAGCTGGCGTCTGTGACTGAGTCCGAGCTGGACTGTGCTGATGACGTGGAAACCAAAAAGAGGAAAACGAGAGGAAAAGCAAAAGCCGTGAGAAAAGGTAAAGCTTGTGCAGCCGCCGCATCTCGAGGCGCGAGGCGGCAGAGACAGAGCAAACGGCCTAGGCTGAGTGTGGACGATAACGACTGGGAGGACTTGGACTATGCAAAATCGAAAAGAGGTCTTCGACGTTCAAAAATAAAAACGAGGAATCAGGGCAGAAGGACCGTGAGATACCATGATGGGGATGATGACAGAAGCTTAGAAAATGTGTTAGATTTTGATGATTGCACCTTATGACCTTGAGAGAAAGCCAGTTCATTGAAAGAGGAAATGGACTGGAATTTATGGTGAAAGTTGGCTGTTGAAATTATTTTTTGTCCTACAATTCAGGGAATATATTTATATTTTTCTATGAAAAGTTATGAATGTGACTAAATCATGACTGTTATTTTTATTTGCACTTGCTTGCCTTTGTAGCAACGCTCAGCACAGGTGCCAAAATATGCTTCATTTTGGGGGCAGATCTACTTTGACAGTATTTAACTACAGATAGCAGGAATTTGAAATCTGTTCAACACTAGATATCCTGGTTATCAAAACCGATAAGCATTACTTTCATAGTAGCAAGTGTCACACACTTACTTTCTGAACGCGTCAAGAGGTGGTAGTTTCTAACCCCTGTCCTGTTGTAGTCGAGCAATTTCACGTGACCTATGTTTACAGATTCTTCATAAATATTATGTGCATACTGACATTACAATCATGGGAGGTGTAACCATGATTAGTAGGCGAGGTACCCACCACTTTTTTTTTTTTTTCCTTCCCCCTCCCCCTTTCCCTGGCTACTTGAGCAGAATGCATTATACCAGATTTGGTCATTTTCATTGAAATGGTTTCTTTTCAAATGCTGTTGGGTCTTTTCTCTTTTTCTTTATTTTTAAGGAAAGCATCATCACTTTTATTTTATAAACTTGAATTTATAAAGTGCTGGTAAATTATTTTTTAAAATGTTTTGATTGTATATTTTAAACCTCTAAGGCCCCAACCGTAGTCTAGCATTTTCTTTTAAATTGTGCACTAACAGAATGCTATATAATTTGTTTTTCCAAGATCTCCTGGTTTCTGTGTAAGGGATTTAACCAAAATCTTGGTCTTCCATAGTCTTACTCTGTGAAATAGAGGAGTTTGTGTGCCTTAGATTTAGGAAAAGTGTGTTCTTTAATAGAGTGTACAGGGCCAAGAGAGTATTTAAATTATATGTAGTTTTCCCCCATTTCCATTGAGATTGTAGAGTTGAGTTTTGTTAAGAGTGCAATCGCAGATCTCATCTATATAGGAAAATAGTTAAATGTCATTCTCCATCTCTTCGTTTTAGCTTACTGCTGCCATGTGCAATCCCAGGCGTTCTTTGCAGGGGCAACTAAGTGTATCTTTACTAGGGACCTTTAGTTTAAATCTTAAGAAACTGTCATGTGTTGTGGGAAAATAATTTTGAAATCCATTTAAAGTGAAACTTCTATCACATCATCAAATACATCAAATGAGTACACTTATTTTCGAGCCAAATATTTTTGCTTGATAGGTTGTGCTACTCCATACAGTGTAGGTGGCCATTCCTAGCTTGTTTGTGCCTGAAGATGGACTTGATTCAAATGGTTTACATATTTTGTAGCGAAGGAGTATGTTACAGTACTCCCACCTTTGTTATTTATTGGCCCTGTGTTTGGTTCCAGACAAAATTAACCCTTTTCTCCTGTGTATCCTGAAGGTGGCAGGTATGGAAAAGCATCAGACTCTGGTGTCAGTGTTAGAGAATGTTCTTAAGTGTTGTTACTTTTCAGTTACCTGTTTCATTCGACATGATAGAAGGTACTTTGATGTAAGGGGAAGGATATTTTTGGACATTACCAATTGAGGTAGGTGAGATAGACCTTACCCGTCCTTTGTTGTTTAGAGAGCTATGATTACTTCAAACTATGAAGCTCTTATCAGAGTTCTTGTTGAATATATGGTAGAGAGAGTGATTCAGGGGAATTGGCCTTGACTCTTGACCTGAAAACATTAATGGAATGTTCTTTAGTTCCCTAGTTTTAAGCAATGGTTAGAGATGTCCTATCCATTAATTTATTTTAACTCTTCTAAAGCTTCTCTGTTTTATATCTATTCTCAGGGTTATAACTCCATGTTTACCATCATCTGCAAAAAGGTACCAAAAAAATCCATAAATACAAATATAGAATACATTCATAAATACATAAATTCTTCTGGTAAAATGAGACTTTGGTCATTTAGGCTCCATCAACTGAACTATTCTTATCTTTTGGACTGAATTAAGTGGTCATAGATTGGCTGGTCAACCAATTATTAATTTTTCTTTTTGTCCAAAACTGTTAGACCTTTGTGTATAGAAAGCAGTATTTTGGTTTCACCTGGAAAAAAAAAAGCAACAAGAATTTGTCCTCATGACTTTGAAGATGTGGTTGACAGTGGTAGCTTCTCAAGTTCTGAAGTAAAACTAAGGGATTATAGTGAGAATCACTTTATGGGTTTTTTTGGTCATGGTGCTATTCCTAAGGTTAACTTTGAATATGTGACACACACTCCTAAGTACTTTAAAGAAAATTAATAAATAATTAATAGTTCAAAATGTTTACATTGAGCACTAGAACATGTTTGACTTTTTTTCTACTTCTCTTTATGCGAAATGCGCAGGGATTTAATGCACGGATGTACTTTAATGTGTTTGGGATCAGTTAGTCTTTACTTGTGAAAAAAGACAAAAGCTTGCAGAAGGAATGTGAACTGATCCGGAAGTAAGTGCTATAGCTTTTCATTGCACTTGAAGTCACTTAACGGTGTGTAAACAACAACAAAAACTGCTGTGGTTGTGTATGTCCAAGGTCCTGTGATTTTATTCATTTATGGTTGAGAAAAAGGGCTGAGGTATTTTGATTCCTTTGAAAGACTATTAAGAAAAAAGATGTCAAACATTTAAGAAATAGGTGAGGGTTAAAAACTTTTTTTTTATCAGGCTTACTTTAAAAGGGTACACCGACAATGTGTAGTAACTTCTGAATAAAAGGGAAAGTGTATCCCATTTTCAGATAATTCTTAGGGTGGTCATTCTCCCTTTTTTATTTTAGGGGAAAATCTGATTAAATTCATTCTCAATTTAGTAATTATTTGGAAAGAATGATAAAGCATTTACTCACAGCTTCTAAGTTACAACACAAAAGTTTCTTTTAAATAGGAGAGCGTTGTTCCTAAAAATTTAGCGAATTAATCTTATAATACGAAAATGGGGAGAAGGAACTTATGTTTGGGGAAAAGGCACTTCAAAACCTAGAATTGTAAATGAGAAAGAAGGTATGGAGCCAATAAAAATGCCATGTTGAAGGTATTACCGTCCAAAAATAAGAATAAGACTTGTCACTAAATCTTCACACTCCATTGGTTGCTGACATCTTAGGTAATAGTTCTTAGAACACCCTTGGGTACATACTCCATTCCCTGGCCCTCTTCTAGCCTTTTTTTCTTTAGAATAATCAGAGCACAATTTGTTAATTTCAGTGTATCGTTTTAAAAACTACATTGAAAGGACTTCAGTCTCTCGTCGGTGCACATTGAATTTGATTGTGCCACCTGCAAAAAATGAGGTTTGTGTATCAGTAGAATGCAAGAACATTGTTCATGGTGCTTACAGTATTTTTGGTTTTCCTTTCTACTCAGTTGTGTTGGTTTTTTTGAGTAACTTCTAAATGGCTAGAACAGGTCTGTTTGCCTTTCCCTTTATAGCTGAAATACCAGCTCCATCCTTTTCATCCATGTTAAGTCAGCATATTTCCTTGATTCAGCATCTCGGAGTTGTGCACAAACACTTCAGTGTCTTACGTTGTATGGAAATTGTAGTTGAGTCATTCTCTGGTGTGACACAGTGCGACATAGCACCCTCCCTGCGGGAGAACTCTCCGTTGCTATGTAAGTCCATCTCTCAACTTCTGTGGATAGCAGGATGGAATAAAGCAGAAACCTTAAGAAATTTGCAACATCACTGTTTAAAGACTGTCTCTGATTCTAGTATTTGGGAACAAAGACCAAACCAAGTAAAATTGTCAACGCTAGGGAGGAAATGGAACATTGTGGAAAAACCTAGTCCAACTAGATTAGTAAGTGCTAATACCACTTGGTAGCTCAAAAGTTGTGAATTAATGGAGAGGATTAAAGTGTGAAGACTATAATGGTGAGGGCTGTGTTGTCTTTTCTCACTTTCAATTAAGGTTTTTGTAGCTGTTTTCTTAAATTATAGATGTTGCCGAAGGGTACGTGGGGATTCTCAAAGTTGGGAGGTTTTTGCTAGTCACTAATAGTCTGCCAAGCTGGTTGCTTAATACATTGTGAATTTGGTGGAAAAATATCAAGACTTTTACTTGGTGTCTCCTTAAGGATTGCTTGTATGGATTTGATGTAGGGAGGTTGGATGGGGGACAGTTAAAACATTGGGGTCTTACAAATCGGCAGGCTCTGTCTTTGGCAGCATGTAAGTCACTATAGAATATATATCTATTTGTCACCAACTGATCATTTCATTGAATTTAATTATCAGTGTTTGAACATATTTTCTGGTCATGCTTTAGTTCTTAAGGTAAGTTTTGTCATTTATTAAAACCTTTAATGGGAATTTGGGTTGTTAAAGAGGCATTCTGACTGACCTACCTGAAACGAGACAACCAGTTACAGTTTGCATGGACTGCAACGGCCAGCCTGGCCTACAGGAATATTATTTAGAAGTTATTACCTTTTTTCATCAGTAGTTATATGTTGAAACAATCTTTCATTTTTAATATATTGAAGGTAATTTTCTAAGTGTTGACCCATGCTTAGTTCTTGGACCGTATGCACACAGTCAGTTCACCTGTGAAATTCTGACCATTTCACTGGAGCCGGACGAAAAAGCAAATCTTTGATTTTTCACTCCCACCAAGATCTCGTAAACTTTTCTAAATTAACTCATTACCACATCTCACGACTCAGTTGTCATCTAGGAACAAGTTTTATTTACCTTTTTTAAAGTCAATTACTAGCTAAAATAGTAGAATATAATAAATTTAATGTTACCCTAACAACATGTTTTTTAAAACTACTTCAAGCCTTTTAGCTGATTAATTCTATAAGGTCTGCAATAGGCAGTTGATTTCCCTTGCAACTCATCTTTACTCTTGTCTTAAACAGCTTTATTTTCCCTCTCAAACATCTGTCTACTTGTGATTTCTTTCTCATGCAGGCAGAATGCAGGGCCACACCATGTCACATGGGCCGAGGGGGCTGAAGGGAGTTGAAAGATGGGCCCGAAGGGGGTTGTCCTGCTGCTTTTCATTAGGGAAGTAATAAAGTAGATTGAAAACCAGGGTTGATGTCTGATGCCTTTTCCTGACCAACAGTTTAAAATGCTCTGAGCGGTCTCTCAAGAAGTTCATTAAACCTAGAAACCAGTATTGCTGCACTGTATGTTAACAAAAATTTGAAGTTAAAAAGTTGAACAGACAGAAACAGGATCCCTGAATTCATACTTCATAGAGCTTTTATCAGATTTTTAGGAAAAAACTGTAGTAGCCATCACAAGTCTTTGAGAATCGTGACTGTTACCAACTAACTGTTTTCTGGGGATGAGAGAAAGCCGTAGTGATGAGCTACATCAGCTGTCAGAGCCAAACAGAATTCTGTGGTGCCCATCACTGAGTGTGTTGGACTTGATAGATGAATTTAACTAAGTTCATCTGTTCAACCATAAAAGTGACCAAGCTAGTGAAGAACAGCTCTTGATTCTGGGATTTCTTACATTCTCCTGACCTGATGTGGCCATACTGTAGAAGCTAACTTCTCAGTGTTACCAACTCCCCCAGGAAACACAAAAGTGCTCAGCTCGGGGAGTTCCAGGAAATAGGTAAAGAGACTTTGCAGGGTATGGGATCTTTTGGGAAACTTGTGCTTTGGTACGGATGACTATCAGTGATAAATGCTCTTTGTTTCCTGAGTTCTGATCATTTCATTGCTTCTCAGTGAAGGGCAGACGAGGAAGAAGGCATCTCTAACTAGCTCTGATGAAAGCCTTGCTCGAGAAAGGTTACTATGATTTGCAACTAGAAGGTTTCTGCTCTGTGGATTTACCACCAGCCACAGCAACCAATAATGTCCAGTACTTCAAAAGTATGTGAAATAGGCTAGTACATTTTCATTCTGTTGAGTCAGACATGCTTTCATCTTTTTCCATTGTCATATTTGTTTTTAATACTCCACAGTTAAAATGCTGATGAGATTAAAAATTTTCATGCTTCTACAGCAATGATGTGAAGTTTATTTTGTATCTAGGAAAACAGTTTTAAGTATCATAATTGGAATATGACTAGTCCTTAAAGTAGAGAAACTAGAGATAATTGCTTTGAATCAAAACTATAATGTCTACATCCAAATTTCTATTCACCACAGACCATCTTAGAACACACAGTGATAAAATTTAAAGTGGTCGTCTAGGTGAACTGTGGAGGGGTACTACTACAGATGTAAATTTTTACTCTGTGAATGAGGTTTTTGCCCTATCCAAATAGGGAGTCATTTATAGGAAAACAGCAATGCCTCAGGCTCTCCTTGACTGCTCCAAATCACCTGACCAAGACCATCTGGGACAGGAGGACTTGGGGATTGTACTGACTTGTTAGTATTAAGTGACGCTATCACAAATGTTAGAGCAGTATCCTCCAAAAGTTATAAGCTTGTACCCTAACATATAAATTGGACTTCTCTCTAACTCTGAATGATCCTGTATATATTTCTAAAACCTGTTTGTAGTTTTCTCAAGCAGAATAAAGCACTTTATAATTTACCAAGTTCTCAGTAATAAAATTAACACTGACTTACATGTATGCATTATTTTTTTTTAATTTCCCACACTGTCACTCTTCTTTCTCAGAGTGCTTTTATCTTTATTCTGTGACCTTCCCATTTGAGGTCTAAGACTAGAGTTACAGCTTCATCAAGTGGGAGTGGCTGTACACAGTAGAATTGACTTGGTTATCCCTCTTTCCCCCCATAGTTAGATATTTGAAGTGCAGATTTACTTAAAGCACTTTAAGAAGCCTACTTAAGAGTTTCTTTTGTAGAATCTTAACTGTTTTCCCTTACTTTGTATTACAAATAAGCATTTATTAAAACGAGCTCATATTTACTGGGCTCCTAAATTGCATCAGTACATCAAAAAGGAATTAGTTGCTGCCACTTAAGTCCTTTTGTCCCACAGAAGTGTTTAGTTGTGCTAGGATTTTATCTACACCGTCAACCGGATACGTTTTTGGGAATGAACTGGTTATCTACTTTTAATGTGGTTTCAACATGCAAATGCAAGTCGTTGAGCCATGCCGGTTGCCTTCATCCTGCGTAGGTCAGATTTCACCTTCATTTTGTTACATATTTATAAGAGCATTTGCCCGTTGTAGCATAGTAATTCACACACTAGTGTTTGCCTAACACTGATTTAATGTGCTGAGATTCACTTCGGATCTAGGGTTGCTTCACAGAGACGTTAGTTGGTAGTGTTTGGCATTCCTGAGAAAAGGCCCTTCCGAGTGAAAACGCTGTAGGCCGCGCGCTTCTCGTGGTCTCTGCCGCGCGTGTGAGCGGCTGCACGGAGCCCACCGGGGCCGGGAGGCTGTGCGCCCAGCGCTCTGTGATGATGAACTCCGCTCGTGAAGAGGTCATTTTTCCAGTGCCTGGAGACTTACACTGAACAAAGTGTGTCCCCTTTAGAAACAGCATTTCACTGGAAAAGTACAGAAGTCCCGTCATGGGCAAAAGGAGCTGATGCATTGTGGGGGGTTGCTTTTAGTGCGGGAGTTCCGACCTGTGCTGGGAGAACTTAAGACGCCTGGGAGAAGCACAAGCACATCTTGGCAGTGAGTGTCAGAGACTGAGGGTAAAATCGGAAGGGCTTTGCTTTCGGGAGCAGACGACTTTTCCTCAGTTCTCACTCTGTCAGTGAACATATCAATAACAAGCCCATTTTCACCTGTACTCATCTGCACTTGGTGGCAGAAGGGCAGACCCCTCTGTTCACAAAGGAAAAACTAGGAGCTTGGTGGTGGTTGGGAGTTTCACTGCGGTAGGTAGAATACTAGCATTACTCGGGCGCCTGGGTGGCTCAGTGGGTTAAAGCCTCTGCTTTCGGCTCAGGTCATGATCTCAGGGTCCTGGGATCGAGGCCCGCATCAGGCTCCCTGCTCAGCGGGGAGCCTGCTTCCCCCTCTCTCTCTGCCTGTCTCTCTGCCTCCTTGTGATCTCTCTCCCTCTGTGAAATAAATAAATAAATCTTAAAAAAAAAAAAAGAATACTAGCATTACTTGAGAGCTGACAGGATGAGTCCTTACTTTCTCATCGGACGGTGAGAGGGATAGCGTGGAAGAGTCCAGCTGTGGAGTGTGGTGTTCGGTGGTCTAGCCTGTTCTTACCAACTGCTGAATGTCTGCAAACGAAGTGGGGTCCCACTAAGTCACCCCTCAGCAAGGCTTGGGTACCTTTTAAACGGTTTCAGATAGCTTGATTTAATGGCTGCAAGGCTAGATTAACAACGGATAAAGCCTAACCTTCAGCAGCCGAGCTTCAGGTCCACTTTTTATTAAGAAATGCAGGTTTTGCCTGCTATCTGAAAGTAGGACGTTCCTGTGAAACTTTTCATAAGCCCGAATACAGGATAGAGTGAAGACGCAACTACCATTAATATATATGGTGAAAACTGAGGGCATTTACAGACTCTGAAAAATCATGTGTCAGTCTTCTCTGGTACCTTAGGACGTGTCTTACTAACGGATGCACAAAATCAGCGTGGCTCAAGCAAGCCCAGATGCTCAGACAGTTCAAGAGCTCTGGCAGCAGGGGGAGGAGCTTGGTGGGCCGCTCTTGCCGCTCAAGGTGTTTGCTGCCTCCCTAGAGGCTCTCAACAAAACCCAACACCAAACGCTTTTCTGCGCTTCTGGCCCCCATGCTTTTTTTTTTTTTGAAAGCTTTTATTTATTAGAGAGCACAAGCAGGGGGAGCGGCAGGCAGAGGGAGAAGCAGGCTCTCTGCTGAGCAGGGGGAGCCTGATGTGGGGCTCGATCCCAGGACTCTGGGATCATAACCTGAGCCAAAGGCAGACGCTTAACTGACTGAGCCATCCAGGCGCCCCCCCTTTTGTTTTTAAATAAAATCTTCTTCGATTTCTTTTGGCTAGCAAAACCGGGTAGGTCTTTTGTAAAAGCAAAGTGGCATCATGTGAACTTTCAAAACGCCTAGGAGTGAATTAATCCTGTATTCGAAATTTGAAAAACTGGCTTTGAGGCATTGGCAGAAATAAAACTGATTTGAGCCCACCTAAGCTGGTAAACATGGAGCAGTGGGTGCAACATCACGGGGTGGATCTCAGCTGGGGTGGATCTCAGTCCACACTTGGAAAATTGCCTCTCCATAGTGCTTTCCGTCCTGCCTGTTGGGTTGATCCCTCCACAGTTCCTAGCTCTCAGCTACAATAACACTCCTCAAAGGAAGCCTTCCTTGCCCCATGACTCTGGTTTCTAGAATGTGGTTCTCACAGCCCCCTTACACCTCTTAGTTCTTATAGCAACTAGAGTTAACATGTATAGAATTAGTTTGTTTTAGAATCTTTATCCTGATCCTCTGGATGCCTGGCATATACCTAGCTCAGAAAATTATTATTCAAATAATAATGGAACTAGGATTTAATAATTCCAGTTATATAAAAATGTTCAAATATTTGAAAAAGTGGATCTAGGGTTAAAACCATATTTTAGTTAGATAAAATGAATAGGCAAGGGTGCCTGGGTGGCTCAGTGGGTTAAAGCCTCTGCCTTTGGCTCAGGTCATGATCTCAGAGTCCTGGGATCGAGCCCTGCATCAGGCTCTCTGCTCAGTGGGGAGCCTGCTTCCTCCTCTTTCTCTGCCTGCCTCTCTGCCTACTTGTGATCTGATCTCTCTCTCTGTGTCAAATAAATAAAATCTTTAAAAAAGAAAAACGAATAGGCAATTCCTTTTTATCTACTGGTTCATGTTTGTTTTTTTTTTTAAAGATTTTATTTTTTTATTTGATACAGAGAGAAAGATCACAAGTAGGCAGAGAGGCAAGCAGAGAGAGAGGAGAGAGGAGGAAGCAGGCTCCCTGCCGAGCAGAGAGCCCGATGCGGGCCTCGATCCCAGGACCCTGGGATCATGACCTGAGCCGAAGGCAGCGGCTTTAACCCACTGAGCCACCCAGGCGCCCTAAAATGGACATTTAAGTAAAGAAAAGTTTAGGGTTTTTTTTTTAAAGATTTTATTTATTTNTTTGACTAAAGGTGTTGGAATTCAATCTTCAAGGACCTTCTTGAGGCAGAGCTGATGCCACATGGAGTCATGATGGCATTGCCTTCTCTTGGAGGTTCTAGGAAGATCATTTCAGAACTCCTGTTGAATATGCTAAAGTAGTTCAACAGAGAATATCTGAAATGATAACTAAGAATTTAGTGCTTTAGGATGCTGAAGCTACATTCTCACTCGTCTGCTCCTGTTCTAAGTGGCAGTTGTCCTTGCAGATTAGAAAGCACGCCAGGTGGCATACTACTCAAGGCTTCCTTTTGTTGGTGAGGAAATGGGAGGTTCTATCAATGTTGAGAACATGTAGTATCCCTGATGAGAATCACGTACGTCTTTTACTTATTTAGCAATGTGAGTAATTTTTAAATGTATTGTTTAGGGGTGTGTTACTGAGGAATTGTAAGTAGTAGTAAAATCTTGTGTTGCAAGGTTTTTGCATTTACACAAACTTTCACTCGTTTTTCAGAATCTGTTCCTAGAGACAGAGAACCCAATACAAAAATGAGAACATGTATGCATAATAAGAAGGCTGCAGTGCAAATGCCTAGTGAAACTCTGAAAGCAAACATGGTGCCTGAGAAAGTTCTCCGCAGATGTGCTGCTGTGGCTGCAAATAAAATAAAAATAATGAGTAATCTCAAGGAAGCAATTTCAGAACCAGAAAATGTCTGGATTAGGAAGAGCAGCAGAAAGCTGCCGCATCGAAATGCTTCTGCTGCGGCTAAGAAAAAATTACTGAGTGTTTATAAAGAGGATGATACAACCATAAATTCTGACAGTGAAAAAGAGCTAGAAGATATTAATAGCAAAACGCTTTTTTTCAGGCGGTTCAGATCCTGGAAAGCAAAAGCACAATAGTGACTATGGAAATGTAGACGGGATCAGGGGCTGCAAGTAAACCGACAGTTGCGTTCTGCTCCAAGCTCTAAAGTTAATCCCTTGTTGGCACCTTTTTGAGAAGTTTTCTAAAAGCCATAATGGAGCGGGCAGGGGGAGGAAGCCTTCCTTCCAGGGAGCCCTGGTACAGACACCCACCACAGAGAATATGAGGGGGAAATAGTCGGTGGAACCTGTAGCGGAGAGGTGGAAAGGAGGGACAAGTGACCTAAGATTGTTCCTTTTCAGAAAGGAAGGGCCTTGAAGAAATCCCTTGATTCCTTAGGGGAAGAAAATAATGGCAAGTGTACAGGGTCGGCAGCAAGAACTTCAAGGACTGAGAAAAAATGTCAAAATTGCAAACATGCTAATTTTAAGGGTTCGGACTGGTGTGTCATTTCTGCAGTAAGAGGGGAAAAAAGCGGGCACATTTCAAGAGAAATGCCACTGAGCCTACTTAACTTTTGAGTGAAGCAAATCCTTTCATAAGATCCAGTCCCTAGAATTCACCACCTTAAAAATCAAAAACAACTGAAACTAGAAGGACCTGAGGATTCAATGATGGGGATGTTGATAATCGAGTTCTGAAGCAGAGTGTGGGAAACAGGCAATGAGCAAAAACCCATTAATGTCTTATTTTGTTTATAATACTGGAATTCATACTGAATGGTGACCACTTGATAAGACTAATTCAGGGAATATATATTTTTCTACAAAGGCTATGAATGTGACTATGGCAACTTCTTTTCCTCATTTTTACTTGCACATTAACAGCGTTTACAGAGATACCAAAATGTGCCCCATTAAGAGGCAAGGTCTTAGTTTTAACCAGTTAGAAAATAAAAGGTATAGATGAAGATGAAAACAGTCTTATTTTTGGATGAGACAGTGACATCCTCTAATGTTTCTCTACAGCAAAATTCGTACTTTATGAACGCTTTCAGCAAATTATAATCTCATCCCAACAAACTTAAACGGTAGCATGTGTGGGCTCTTTCATTGTGGGCTTTGCTAGGATTAGGAAATCTGATCTTGGTACTATAAAGAATTCTTTGCAGTGAAGTTTAATTTGTTAACAGGTATTTGTTGAAATGAAGATCACCAGATTAAATGAATGCACTGTTGAATCTTTTTAACATAATAACATGCTTTTGGAAAAATGAGTTGTTAGAAGCAAGTTGTTTTCCCATTTAAAAATATCTGTGAATATTATGATTTGCATGTGTAAATCTGAAAAAGTAAAATACAGAAACCTAAGGGTTTCTATTCCTTTTTCATTAACAGACTAATGTGATGCATATATTTTGTTTACACAGATAGACCCAAGTGTCTAGATTACTTGAGAAATTTGTTTGTGGTTTTGCATGTCTGCTTAAAAAAAAAGGCTTTTTGTCATTTTTTTTCCCTTAGCATAAGCCAGAATATTTAACGTACAAAGTCTGTGTCCTTTGCTCTGTTTATAGTATACTTTCATCTGAAATACTGATACCAGTATCTTGTTACTAGTACAGGTGAGAAAAGGAAGACTTCCTAATAAACTGCTAATATTTTTAGGCGCATGGGGTTTGATTTTTGATTGCTAAAATGTTTAAACCTATCTCCACTCCCATATTTACCCTTAATTTTGCAGAAATTTCTCATTGAGGCTGTTGTATTCTCAACAAATACCATAAAGTGAAAATATTTAAGTCTCAGTTAAGACTCTTTTATGCAAAATTTCTTGTGAGTTTCGGTGTAACCAAAGAATTTGTTTTGAATTGACAATGTTGTGTGATAGGGTTAATTTCCTTCAGGACTTGTGTTACCAGCCTCCTTCCATAGCAATCTCTGCTGGTTTAGTATTTAAATTGAACATCTATTTGCCTTTTTTTGGAGGTGCGTGGCCTAAATTTACTGTAAATGCATGGAATAAGCATTTGTTTAAAACTTAACATTATTGTAAAACTCTCTCTGAAATGTACACAGAATTTAAATCACGGCCACATGTATTATTACCCTAGTCATAATTTTAATCAGCTTTCTAGACATAATTTCTTCATAATGTAATTGTGAAATCAGATCGCGGTAAATTTTACTGGTAACGACGACAAGTGACTTCATTCGACAAAAGGACTAAGACAAGGTGATAGCCAAACCTTTTTATTCTGCAGTCCAGTCATCCTGTAAAAACCACCCAGGAGAGTCACTGCCGCTTAAAACGATCCCACTGGGAATCTCGCTAACTCCACGCAGGTTCCGCAGCTCGCCCTGGAGAGCCATCTGGCCACACTGTTCAGGCTTCAGCGTTCAGATGCGGCCTCAGAGCCCAGACTTTCACTCCGCAGGGAGATGGGGAGCTGCGAGAGCGATTTCACGGACACGCTTCTGTGGCTCGGCTTTCTGCACATCCTCCAAGCAGGTATGTGGGGCAGCCTTGTGAGCCTGTGTGGGCCCGTGAGGCGGGGCCTGACCCCGAGGCAGCAGCCGCAGGCGCCGGTCGGCGGCGTTCCCCGCCTGAGCAGACGCCGGTCAGCGGCCGCCCCCGTCTAACCGGCGCGGCGGCCCCTCCGCCCCCGCCCCCGCCCCCCGGGGCCCCGCGAACTCGCTCCCCGGCGCCTTCCCACCGACAGAACCGATTCCACAGCGGCCGCCCCTGCGTGGTGACGGAAGGCTGCTGAAGGCGGAACTACACGGTGTGTGGGAACGGCCACGTTTTAACCCACAGGTTAATAGTTCCGCAGTCGCACCCAGTCTCTCAGGTGCGCCTGACCATCCTCAGCTTTGGGAATGCGAGCTCCCGTTGCCACAGTCAGGTCGCACTTGACACCCCCACGCGGCGCTGTGTTTCTTCCCGCCCCCGGGCCGCAGCACGGCCCCTTCCCGCGCGCGCCCCCGCCCCGCCGGAGAAGGGGGACGGACACCGGGGGGAGGAAAGCAGGGGAGCGGGGCCGGCGTCTCCCGCGCGCCGCACGCCGAGCCCCGCTCCTCTCCTCCGTGCGTCAGCGGCCGCGACCGGACGCGCCCCGCCCCGCCCCTCCCTGGCCTCTCTAGCCCGCAGTCATCCGACCTCTCGGTGTCCCCGCGCGCTCCGCCTCCGGGGCAAGACGCTCGGGATTGGTGCGGCCGCAGGGGCCCGGCGCGCGTGCGCGGGGGGCGTGGTGGGGGCGGGAACAGGGGGCGGGGCGGCGCGCTGCTGAGGGTCAGGGCGCATGCGCTGTGCTGGGGCGCCGCCGTCCGGCCGGGACGCGGGCGCGGGTACCATGGCGGCCACGTTCTTCGGCGAGGTGGTCAAGGCGCCGTGCCGAGCTGGGACGGAGGACCAGGAGGAGGAGGAGGAGGGGAGGAGGGAGACGGCCGAGGACAGGGAGGTCCGGCGGCAGCTGGCGCGGAAGAGGGGAGGTCCGGCCGGCGGGGGCGGGGTGGCGCTGGCCTGCGGCGGCCCCCGCGCGCCTGGGTCGTGGACGTGGGACAGCTCTCTTCAAGCCCCTTATCCTCCGCCCCGCTCTTCCTTCGGCCTCGGCGTCCGTAGCAGGTGGATAACACGTCTCTAGAAAGACGGGGTGGGGGGACGTAGAATGACCCCAGCGCTACGCGTTCATGCAAATTCAGCAGTGTGACGGGTCTCCGCCTGCGTCTTATCCCCCAGCACCTCCGAGCCCGAGAGGCCGCGGCCTGGGTGCGAATGCACCTCGAACGCTGTCGGCATTCTCTTGAGTGTGCTCTTGTAACTCCAAACAAGAGCACTAGATGCTTCATACCGCTTAGTAGCCAGGGTAGGACCGAACTCAGGAGTCTCATTCATGAGGTTTTTCAGCGAGTTTGTGTAAATCAGAATCCTGACAAGGCCCCCCCGTTACTTCCAGACTTTCTGTCTCTCTTGAGCTGCCTGTCATGTGGAGCAGCCGCTCCTGCTCACCCCTGCTGAGATTAGTCGTTCCGTAGGGTTTCCCACACCCTGCATTCGTCTGATGTAACCTGTTGGTCCACTGCCTGCATTCTCTGTAGATGGATGTTCCTCTTGGAGGCGTGGTCAGGTGCGAGCTCAATATTGCGCTTGCAGGAAGGTGGTGCTGGCCCTTTCTTTCTTTCTTTCTTTTTTTTTTTTAAAGATTTTATTTATTTATTTGACACAGAGAGAGAGAGATCACAAGTAGGCAGAGAGGCAGGCAGAGAGAGAGGAGGAAGCAGGCTCCCTGCTGAGCAGAGAGCCTGATGTGGGGCTCGATCCCAGGACCCTGAGATCATGACCTGAGCTGAAGGCAGAGGCTTTAACCCACTGAGCCACCCAGGTGCCCCGATGCTGGCCCTTTCTTATCGCACACCGTAACCATCTGTGCCACTTTGGGGGATGCTGAGATGGATCAGCGGGTCAGGTGGACAGCCTCACCTCCGTTTTGGAGTTCTCCGTGAATTTTGCACCAAATGGTTTTACCTGTTATTGTTGTCTGAATCTGTTTCCTTTAGATGATAATTATATTCTTTCTGAAATTAAAGCCTGTATATTGCTTATTACAAAATCATGCCTCTAGTATCCTTTTTTATCATAATAAGGTACTAATTATATTTAAGTTGCTTTAGTTTTCTCTTTTGTTTCTTGTGTTAGGGAGGTGCGGCTCTTTCGAAGACAGACAAAAACATCTTTGGAAATTTCTCTGCTGGAAAAATATCCTTGCTCCAAATTCATAATTGCTATAGGAAATAATGCAGTAGGTGAGTAGAAATGTGTTAGATTGGTCATTTTGTTGAAAGAACAAGATCCATGGGTGGGGGGATGGGGTCACTGGGGGATGGGCATTAAGGAGGGCACATGATGTACTGAGCACTGGGTGTTCTATGCAACTGATGAGTCACTGAACTCTACCTCTGAAGCTAATAATACACTATATGTTAATTGATTGAGTTTAAATAAAAAATTTAAACAGAAGAAAAACCAAAATCCTTGTTAATTCTTTCCATCATACCTCAAGTGTCTGTTACTTTTTTAGAAAAAGTCGTTGCAATATAACTTTGTATCTGAGTAAAATCTGTGCCTGCTCATGTGATACCATCTTTTTGAAAAAAATGTAAAAATTAAGATTTAAAGGAAGTGTGCTTCGGTTCAGGAAGTTGTAAATCACAGGAACTGAGTTTATACTGTGTTCAGGTATCTGCATTTCCTCAGAGTCCTGGGCCTGTTTGGGCCAGACTCAGAGGGACAGAGGTGGCATGTGTACATGGTCCCCTTGGAACAGTGGTTCTTAAATGTTTTTGAAGTAACAGGCTCCTTTGAGAACAGGATGAGAACTCTGAAAATAACAGTGAGGGTCGCTAACATTTTTGAGCACTCAAGTTTGAAGATCTGTACCCATATGACTCCATTTGATAGGTTAATGTGAGAACAGTGCAGAGTTCAGCCAGGACAGCATACACACGTGGGTGCGCAAACCTGTGATTCTAGCCCATGCACAGGCTCTGGGGGTGAGCACGGGGAACCTCCAGTGAAGTTGATCCCTTGCCCTGTCAGGTAGCCCTTGCTTGCAGGACATAGTAAGAACACGGTAAATAATTGTTGACTCATTAATATAAAGTTCTCCCGGCCTGCAATTTTCCTGCAAGTGTTACCTTGTGACAGTGTGGTAAAGCCCGGCAGTAAGCCTGTGTTCTCAGTCCCTACCTCTGATACCATCTGTACTTAGGCTGTGGCCTTTAACTTCTTGAAGCCTCAGTTTCCTTTTCTGCAAAATGGGTATATAAGGTCAGTGGTCTTAATGGCTCTTGTAGCTCTCAAATTCTAGAGTAACTTGAAATCATTTTTGGTTCTAGAAAATGCAGCTTGCAGACCTGGCACTAACTGATGTGAATTGTTTTTCACAGCCTTTTTGTCGTCATTTGTTATGAATTCAGGAGTCTGGGAAGAAGTTGGCTGTGCTAAACTCTGGAATGAATGGTGTAGGACAACGGACACTACACATCTCTCCCCTGCAGAGGCCTTTTGTGTGTTTTATCATCTGAAATCAAATCCCTCGGTATGTGGAACTTAGATGCTTCAGAGGGGGTCGTTTAGGCATCATTTGTGTGGTGTTCATTTGAATTTCACGTTCCTTTATAAATACTTTCCGGCTGACGAATTGTGCCTGCAGGCAGTGCTGTTATTTATATAAATATTAGCGTGGCATACACAGTGGGTTGATAAAAGTTCTAGGAAATTCTGAAATACCTTTGTTAGGAAAAAACCATAGTAGACATTCACACCTTGCTCTCATTCAAAAAATTATTTCATCTGGTAACTCTGAATGTGCAAAAATGTGTTCACTTTGTGAAATCAGGGAGTTCTTCTTTGTGGCAGGATAACCAGGATTTAGCAAATGCCTGGTACATGCTAGAAGCTCAGGTAATGTTTGTTGAACAAATGAATGCTTTATGTCAATTCTCTTGACATCGAGCTTTTACCCTAACCTGATTTGTCCTGATTTTTAAGCCCTGAAAGTCATTCTGTAGCCGATGCGGAGTGATTTCCTTATGTCCTACGCCTTCGAATCCTAATCTTGGGTCCATTCAGAGAACACAGCATACGGGGCGATTTGAGCGTCAGGCAGGTGAGGTGTCCAGGCAGGCGCTGTGTCTCCCCACCTGCTTGTCTAACAGAGCTGGTGAGCTGCTGAACACAGGCCAGCACAGGGGTTCATATAGTGAAGAAGCTACTGAGTCCCTAATATTATAATGGAACTTATTTCAAAATGTTAGACTTGCAAACTGTGAAGTTTGATTTCTTCATAGTTCTAGTTTTTTTAACGTGCAATCCAAAGTTATGTAAGTTTGCTTAAGGATTTTTATGCACATCTAGCATTTATAGGAAATAAGAATGAAACTAAGCATGTTTTTGATCTGATCTTTGGTTGGGAAGATTGTACTTTAGATTGTGAAGGTCCAGTAGGAGAAATTTCTGTCACCTCTTCTATTTGTACCACATATTAGTTAGATATTTCTTGATAACGCACAACCTACGTATATAGTTAGTTACATGTCCAGTCTTCTTGTCCCCCATCCCCGTGTACCTTTTTTCCCTTCTGTGCTTCCTTTGGGTAATTAAGTGTTAGCATTTCTGGCAGTGTTTTAATAGAAGACATTCTTGAGTTCTGTGGATATTATCATTCCATGAGCATTTATAATCAGCAGTCCAACCTTTTATGGTATCGTGGCATTACAGATTATTTCACTTTGAGCTTATGGGTTGAACTTGGTTTCTAAAATAGTACCGTCTTCAGAGGCATCAGTACCGTTTCATAGTGCTATTTGGGTTGAGATGCTGTCTGGCTGCCATTCACTCTGATAGCGCCTAGAGTCTGTATAATGCTTATGTTCTGTAGTGTTTACGTTTATTTTGCATTTGGCCTTCCCAGTGTATGACCCCCAAAAGGGTAGCAGGACTGGTATCATTCCTGTGTCATCAAGAAGATTCTGGTAGAATTTACTGGCACTGTCTCCAGTGTCTCTTACGCAAACTTTTGTGGTCACTCCATTAATGTGTACTTTTTTTTTTTTTTTTTTTTTTAAAGATTTTATTTATTTATTTCACAGAGGGAGAGAGATCACAAGGAGGCAGAGAGGCAGGCAGAGAGAGAGAGGGGGAAGCAGGCTCCCCGCTGAGCAGGGAGCCCGATGCGGGCTTCGATCCCAGGACCCTGAGATCATGACCTGAGCCGAAAGCAGAGGCATTAACCCACTGAGCCACCCAGGCGCCCTAATGTGTACTTTATTCTCATGTTAGCTGCCAGTAGTGGTTTGGTTCTTAAATTTTAAAAATAAATAAATAAGCCAATAGCAAACACAGAAAGCAAGTGTTACCTAGAGGTTGTATTAGGATTCAAATGATATATATGTGGTGGTAGTTCAGAGTGTGTGTAAAATTCATTTGACCTGACAAAAAACTTGGAGTGTCATTTTCCAGGTCCTCCTCTGTCAGTGCAGTTGCTATGTTGCTGAAGATCAGCAGTATCAGTGGCTGGAAAAGGTAAGAGAGAAATCAAGACTGGTGAGCTCCTCTTTTTAAGGGTTCCATGTCTTAACACTTGAGCCTATACAGTCAAATATTGAAGCAGGGAGGTATTTGTTTTTTCTTAAAAGTAGGTAGGAATTTGTTATAGAATATAAAGAATAAAATAACTCATTTGACAAACGTGCTGAAGATTATAGGTCATAAAAGCTTAAAACAGTTGGATTCGTCCCATCTGCCACATTACGTTTGAAAGAAAAACAAGCTACTCAAACAGAACAGAGTCATGGCCACAGGTGCAAAACGGCAATGCTGACGATGCGGGCTAGAGACGGCTTGGGGCTGTGAGGCAGGAAACAGGTGTGAGCTGTATTCGGGGAGTGGGGATTGGCTGCTGCTTGCTCCAAATTCCAAAATATTATGTCCATTTGACTTAGAATTAGAATGGCTTAGTTGAGACTTCATTTTGTTGGAAAATTGTGCACATTATGTGCCCAGTAAAACATATTTTTCAGTGACGAATTTAGGAATTTTAGAGAATAATTGTAATTTTGGCAGCTGGATATTATTGTTATTTTTTAAAGATTTTATTTATTTATTTGACAGAGATCACAAGTAGGCAGAGAGGCAGGCAGAGAGGAGGAAGCAGGCTCCCTGCTGAGCAGGGAGCCTGATGCGGGCCTCGATCCGAGGACCCTGAGATCATGACCTGAGCTGAAGGCAGGGGCTTTAACCCACTGAGCCACCCAGGTGCCTGCATATTATTAATTTTAAAGATATTTTTTGTTTATTCATTTGAGAGAGCAAGAGAGAACACAAGCAGGGGGTTAGGCAGAGGGAGAAGCAAAGTCCCCGCTGAGCCGGGAGTCCAATGTGGGGCTCGATCCCAGGACCTGGAGATCACAACCTGAGCTGACGTCAGATGCTTAACCATCTGAGCCACCCAGGTGCCCCAGTTACATATTATTTTTAAATGAAGTCGGGCTCATATATATATCTTAGCAACATTTCAGCTTAAATCTTAGGTATATTTTTGTTTAGGTATTAAAATTAAATTGATTAGAAATAAGAAATTTGGTGTACAGCTGTGTTAAACCAGGTTGGCATACTTTTTTATTAAAAGTTGTTAAATACATTTTATTAAATGAGGGGGTTATTCTAGAAGGTCTGTGGCCCTTCTTACAATCATATATGTGATTTTTGTGTTATGTACCAATGTGTATTTTTCTAGGGAGAGTCCTTAGCTTTCCTCAGATCTTGAAGGGTAGGAAACTGTTGTGTTAATTTGTGTTTGTTTGTTTTTAAAGATTTTATTTAGGGACACCTGGGTGGCTCAGTTGGCTAACCGTCGTCTGCTTTTGGCTCAGGTCATGAGCCAAAGTCACGGGGTCCTGGATCAAGCTCCGTGTCCCCAAGGGGACAGATTTCTCTCTTTAAAGAAAATAAATAGGGCGCCTGGGTGGCTCAGTGGGTTAAAGCCTCTGCTTTCGGCTCAGGTCATGATCTCAGGGTCCTGGGATCGAGGCCCGCATCGGGCTCCCTGCTCAGCGGGGAGCCTGCTTCCCCCTCTCTCTCTCTGCCTGCCTCTCTGCCTCCTTGTGATCTCTCTCCCTCTGTGAAATAAATAAATAAAATCTTTAAAAAAAAAAAAAAAGAAAATAAATAAATACTTTATTTATGAGAGAGAGAGAGAGAGCACACAGGCAGGGGGAGCTGCAGGCAGAGGGAGAAGGAGAAGCATACTCCCCGCATAGCAGGGAACCCGAGGCAGGACTCTATCCCAGGACCCTGGGATCATGACCTTAACCAAAGGCAGGTGCTTAACTGAGCCACTCAGGCGCCCCAATTTGTGTTTTTTTAATTAAGTAGGGTGATAGTTATGTCAAAACTATTTTATTATTTTTGTACTATGGGACTTTTCTTTTCCAGAACTTAAAAACTTTTTCATTAATATTTTTCTTCCCTTAGGGACATTCTGTGTTCCCCTACTGTTTGGTTCATGTCAGCCACAAAATCCTCATAAACACACACACTCTAATATAGAGGTCAAGTGTGAATTCAGACCGTGGGCGTTGTAGGGAGGTTGATGAATTAGGACTTGGGAGTAATGTGGTATTTTTTACATGGGATGTACCTGCTGATGTTAACTATTTTGTGTTTATTTTCTAAGCTGTGAGATGATGAAATTTGTCTTAGAAATCATTAATGATGTGTAAAATCTGTAGTTCTGTTGTTATTATTAGAAATAGCCATTTTTGGGGCACCTGGGTGGCTCAGTGG
The DNA here is from genome assembly GCA_002007465.1 of Ailurus styani. Classification (NCBI taxonomy): domain Eukaryota; kingdom Metazoa; phylum Chordata; class Mammalia; order Carnivora; family Ailuridae; genus Ailurus; species Ailurus styani. The sequence goes on from LNAC01000920.1 coordinate 289,988, forward strand.
GTTAAGCCTCTGCCTTCGGCTCAGGTCATGGTCTCAGGGTCCTGGGATAGAGCCCCGCATCGGGCTCTCTGCTCAGCAGGGAGCCTGCTTTCCCTCTCCCACTGCCTGCCTCTCCGCCTACTTGTGATCTCTGTCTGTCAAATAAATAAATGAAATCTTAAAAAAAATTTATAAAAAAAATAGCCATTTTCTTCTTTTGTAAAATACTTCCCAATAAGGTGGAGTGGCCTAAAGTTTGCTTTTTGTTCTTAAAAAAGAAAAAAAAATAGCTGCTTTTTTTGTTTACATCACCATAGATTTTAAAAGCTGGAAAGGGTCCTTGGAACTTCATGAAATACACACTTAGGAGAAAATAAAGGTCTAGAGTGATTAAAAGTTGCCTTTGAGCAAAATAACTTAAAAATGCATTGACAAAATATTGCAGTGGTACAGCACTATTGTGAATGCACCTTGCAGCTTAGACACATCTTTTTTAAAGTGTTCTTGAACACATCAACACATGGATTAGAGAAGGGGGATGGATCACTTCCTTTTGCTGATATACTGTTAGTCTGATTGTAGCTTGCAAGTAGAGTGCTATTCTTAGAAATACCTGTACTAGAAGATATCTCATAGTCAAGCAGCTGCTTTACCCTGGAAGCCAGTCCTGGTGTTAGTTAGCACACCTGCTCTGGCCATGTTTCTTCCTGACTTCATTGACTGTACACTGCAGCCTCATTAGGTGGGTAGTACTATCCTCTGTTCACAGCTGAGGAAAGTGACTTAGAAAAGGTCTGCAAAACCAGAAAGTGACGGCGCCTGGGTGGCTCAGTGGGTTAAAGCCTCTGCCTTCGGCTCAAGTCATGATCTCAGGGTCCTGGGATCGAGCCCCGCATCGGGCTCTCCACTCAGCAGGGAGCCTGCTTCCTCCTCTCTCTCTGCCTGCCTCTCAGCCTACTTGTGATCTCTCTCTCTGTCAAATAAATAAATAAAATCTTTAAAAAAACAAAAGAAACGAACAAAAAAACCCAGAAAGTGACAGAACCAAGATCAAACCCAGGTGAGAGAGAGGACATCCGATGTGTTCTCTTTTCCACTGGACACCTCCTCTCCAGGGGGATATTACTGTGAATGCTGTTAGATAAACAGCTAGAGGAATGTTTCTGTTCTGTAACAAAAATATGTGTGTATTTTAATTTGAGGTCAATTTTGCCTTAGGTCTTTGGCTCTTGTGCAAGGAAGAATATGCAAGTAACTGTTCTCACATGTCGACATGTTACTGACTATAAAACTTCAGAATCTACTAGCAGCCTTCATTCTCCTTTCCTGAAAGCCCTAAAAACACAGAATTTCAAAGAGCCTCCATGCTGTTCATTGCTGGAACAACCAAATATTGTACATGATCTTCCTGCAGCAGGTGGTATTAAAATTTGTAACATTTACAGTATATCTTGTTAGTGCTTTATTGGTCATTGGTTACTACTTTGACTAATAGAGGTCTTTTTAAAGTAGTTTGTTAATGATGGTTGATACCAGTGTATTGTTAATCTTTAATATCTGTTGTTGCTAGTATGTTGTGTTTGGCTTGAGTTTTAATATTTTCCACATACACAGTTACGATAGGAGAGCAGCTCAGAGTTCTTAACTTAGTTCTTAACTCTGCAGCCTTGCAGAACTGCTCTGGTTCTTTTTGGTCTGTGATAACATCATGCAAGCCGATGTTAGATGTAAATTGTTGGTGCATGAAAGTTGATAAGGTATATTTTAGTTGTCGAGAAGCTTCCAGATACTGAATCTGGAGTTTCTTTAATATTTTACTTTTTATTCCTGTTCCTAATTATACCCTAGCATCACATCAAATGAGATTGTCACTTAATTTTCGGTAGCTAATATAATTGTTACTTGTTAATAAGTGAGTTTTTCCCCTTAAATGTGAAGTTTACTGGAATAAGTGGCTAATTTATTTTATTCAGCAAAATTTTAATCTTGTAGTTACTTATGCTGTGTCTCAGTATATTCAGGAAATGCAAAATAAGGGATATTTGCAAAAGCAAGAAATTAGCGAAAATAAATTGGCTTTGGAAGAAAATATACATTATAAGCAGCTTGATATGGCAGTAAACACTTCAAGGAAAGCAACAGAGACAACTACTTTTAAAAGTAGCCTTTTTTAAATTTAGAGGTGTTTAGTTTAAAAATCATACAGTAGAAGACTTAAGTGGTATTTTTTCTTGTGTTATTCATAGTTCTGAGTTACTGTCAAGTGTGGAAGATTCCTGCAGTTCTGTATTTGTGTTACACTGATGTGATGAAGTTAGACCTAATCACAGTGGAAGCTTTTAAGCCTCTCCTTTCTTCCAGAAGCTTGAAAGGTTTGGTTAAGGTAAGGTTTTAGCTCATTGACTTAATACCTGAGTTACAACGAACTTAATAACAATGGTAAATTTATGGAACTGATTTAAAACTTAGGGAACCGCTTAGAGATCTTTTTTTCTGAAAGTAAAGCTTTCTAATCTGGCATTTTAAATTGGATTGTCACCCTTTCTTTTAGATGTATTTCTGTAACTGGAGAAATGTTTTGTTCATGCTTTTTCATGGTAGGTCAGTGCAGCGCATTGATATAAACCCCAGATGGCTGTGTAGAAGGATGGTTTGAGTGTTGAGGAAGTTTCTGTAACTAATTCATTTGGAAGGTTGTAATGTTTAAGAAGGCATTTTTGAGCACGGCATGGATTAAATTATCAACGTGCATTCACTTAATTTTGCATGGGACTGACTTTGTGAGGCTAGAGAGACCTGTTCCCTGCTCACACATGTGTGTGTCCCTGGGCTCTTTCCCCAGAAAAACTCATACTGGAACATGTACACAGAATGTTTTGCCCATGTTTTCAGGTAGTTTAGGAGCTCCTGTCTTTTCCCTAAGAGATTTGCAGAAAGTGCATGCGCCCTGGGTAAGAACTTCTCTTGCACGGGGAAGAGACAACAGCCGCGTTCCACAGCGGGAGTCCTGTTTTATTCTAGAATGACCATTGGTGTTAAGACACCTTTTCTGGCAGGTTCTGTTGGAGTTACGTCGTTGACCTCGTCTCATTACATTAGTTTGCTTGCTAGATGGTCCGCTCCATGGGGATGGATGGCGTTTTTCCATCTTGGTATCCCAGGTCATCAGGTACCTGGCACATAGGAGACTGCGTTCCCAGCCCTTTGTTGAATTAGTAAAACTTAAAACTAAGTTCGTATGATTAGAGCATGATTTCATATCCGCTGGAGTCACGGATAAGCTTTCTGACCAGCCGAGTTTTCTAGGTCGCTTTGCTTTCAGAGGACATACTAGCCGTTGCGTTCGCTCGTGTGGTTAACTGATGGGCCCGTCCCCGGCGTCGACCGCGGGCCTGTGGGCGGGCTCGTTCTGCTGAGGCCCCACGTGCCGCGCACGTTCTGGGACCGGGCCCACTGCGGTCCGCTGCTGCTCGTAGGAGTGTTCGTTGAAGGGGAAATTGAGATACCTTCTCTTAACCTGTTCATGTCTTCCTATAAGCGCAATGATGGCGGAGGGTGCAGGACCGTTTGTGGAGGGCGGCTGTCTCAAGCACGAGCAGACATGGCCGTCCTGAGCTCATAGTGTCTGTCGATCTGAGCGGGGCGTGCGGGCAACGACGTGGGATTCTCTTGAGCGCCTCCGGAGCCGTGGGAGTGCCACGGCCTGGGGGTGGCGCAGGCCACTGTCGTGCCAGCTGGACGGAGAGCACCCCGTCGCGGGCGTGCCACAGTGGGTGAGGGCCGCCGAGGAGAGGCTGGCCCTGCCGCTGGATGCGAGATGGAAGCAGGGAGCGCGGACGAGGGCAGGCTCAGCCGAGCGCGCGTGGAGCTGGGCGCCGAGGGCCCCGCGCGCTCACATGGGAGAGAGGCCGGCCTGGGGGTCACCTCCCGCCAGAGGTCTCGGATGGTCCGTGGGGGCCACGAGGCATCACCGCACAGTTTTGGGCAAGGGCAGCGCAGGCTTAGATGTTTCCATCTACTTCAACACTTCTATGTCCTGAAGCTCGGATGTGTCACCTCCTGAAAGACGAGATTCAGGGCAGGGCCTGTTGGTTTGTGTGCCTTTGTCTTTCCGTCCTGAGAGTGTAGGGGTTGGAGTGTGCATGTTGTTTCTAACTGTGTTCTCCATCGCACTGTATTGACGACGACTTTTTCTTCTTCCAGAATATTCCTCAGAGCACAGAGATACTGAAGAAATTGGTAACAACAAATGAGATTCAGAGTAACATTTATACATGAATCCAGAGATAGTTTTGTAAAGTGTATTACCATCCATTCCTTCAAGGGGAGCAGCGTGTGTGGTTTTGTTGGTTATTTTTTTTTCCAAGGGGGTATTTTGTGGGTGTACAAACAGAATAAACTTATTTTAAATTCGTTGTAGTTTTAGTTCCTTTTTTATGATGCTGCTCTTGACAACTGAGATGAGCCAGATGTTTTTCTTTATCCACTAGGTGGGAGTATTGTTTTATTTGAATATTTTACACAAATTTAGTTAAGATTTTAAAAACCTGCAGATAACAACAGGTTTTTGTAAAATGTAAGTAGAGATACTTTAGTGCAGTAGTTCTGTGTGATATCCGAAAGTTGATATGTTGGTGATTATTATTTTATTTATAAGAGATAGAGCATGAGCTGGTGGGGGGAGGCAAGGGGGAGAAGCTGACTCCGCACCGAGCAGGGAGCAGGGATCCCAACCCCAGGGCTCGATCCCAAGACCCCTGGATCATGACCTGAGCCGAAGGCAGACATTTAACCGACTGAGCCACCGACGTGTCCCTGTTGGTGATTCTTAATATGTGAAGTGTATATTTTATGGGTTCTTCAGGTTTTTTTGTGGGTAAAAACTGATCAGGTAACAAAGTTATATATTTGCTTAGAATGAAGTAAAAAGAAATGTGTATTTCATCACTTTTCAGTGATTTCTGCCAGGCAGGCTCTTCGCGCAGACTTTCCCGGGCCCTGGTGCGGGGGCGACTGTCCCGGCGGTACCAGCTCGGGTGCGGCAGGCTGCTGCTGCTAGAATGTGACCCCGGTCATGAGCTTGAAGGAGCCACCCTACTACAGGAAACCACACACTACACCCTGTGGGGAAAATAAGTTTTGCAGTGGTGAAGTTGAGGAATGCTGCTTAATCTTCTTTATACGTTATGGAAACATTTGTATATTACAGACTTGTTATCCCTATTTATTTAATTCCAGTTGGTTGACATACAGTTCAGTGTTGGTCTCAGGAGTTGAGTGCAGTGCTTCATCGCTTACACACAACACTGCTCATCACAACCAGTGCCCTCCTGAATGCCCATCCCCCATCGAGCCCATCCCCCACCCACCTGTATGCTACCGATGGCGACAATGGACTCGTATCTCCTCGACTCAGTTTGCCTACTGTTCTCGACAGTGTTTGGAGGTGGGGTGAGGATACCCCGCACTCCCCTTTGGAGTGTCGGAAGTCTCTGGCACAGCGTGTGTGAACTTGCTTTGATTATAGAAGTGGAGGCGTTCTTGTTGCAGAAGTGTCTGTGTCCATTCAGAACTGTGCAGAGCCCTGTGGTGACTTCGGGGTTCTGTCTGGAGCTAGAGCCTCTCGCACTGAGGGTTCGTTGGTCACAGAGGAAGAGTGACCTTGGAAAAGAGCAACTCTCAGTCTGACCCTCATTGGCCGGGTGGTCCCTGGCAGCCCAGTTTCCTCATCTGTAAGCTGCAGGTAGGAAAAGGAAAATTAATGAATTAATGTAAGGGTGAGTCAGTGTTTCTTCCCTCAGGTTCCACTTTTCATCTGCTTAGGAAGAACCGACCTGCTGTGTGGTTGGGTGGTTGGAAGTATAAATATACAAACATGCTTTTGATGAGTGGTAGAGGGTACTTCACGCACGCACCCCTGCGTATGCCCACCCCAAAGACGCCGACTTCATGGTGCAGCCGGGAAGGAGCGACAGGCCGGCACTGTCCTGCGTTCCTTCTCCACACTCCGTGCCACATTCAAGAACCACAGATTCTTGGCAGTAGAAAGGCCAGGAGTGGAGTCGCTGGGGGAGACACTGAGTGGTTGGGTTTATCCGTGTGGCGGCTTGGTGAGCGTGTTAGATGTTGCTTACTTTGCACTGAGATTCATTTACAATAACAACAGTAATTATTTAGCGGCATAGAATCTGTAATTACATTCAGGGAGATAAGTCATCGATTTGAACTGGTGGTTTCTGGAGAAAAGTAATCAGAATGAACACAAGTGGCTACCGACAATGCTGATGTCTCTCTTTAATGCCGAGGGATGCTCATTTGTCAGCCGTATTCAAGCCCGGAGATCTTTTTTTAAAAATTTTTATTGTGTGATGTTAGTCACCATACAATACCTCATTAGTTTTTGATGTAGTATTCCATGATTGTTTATGCACCACACCCAGTGCTCCATGAAATATGTGCCCTCCTTATTTTTTTTATTTTTTTATTTTTTTTATTTTTTTATTTTATTTTATTTTTTTTTAAAGATTTTATTTATTTTATTTCACAGAGGGAGAGAGATCACAAGGAGGCAGAGAGGCAGGCAGAGAGAGAGAGGGGGAAGCAGGCTCCCCACCCAAGCAGGGAGCCCGATGCGGGCCTCAATCCCAGGACCCTGAGATCATGACCTGAGCCGAAAGCAGAGGCTTTAACCCACTGAGCCACCCAGGCGCCCTATGTGCCCTCCTTAATACCCACCACCAGGCTCCCCCCTCCCCCCTCCTCCCTCCATAACCCTCAGTTTGTTTCTCAGAGTCCACAGTCTCTCATGGTTCCTCTCCCCCTCCAATTTACCTCAATTCACTTTTCCTTTCCTTCTCCTAATGTCCTCCATGTTATTCCTTATGTTCCACAAGTAAGTGAAACCACATGATAACTGACTTTCTCTGCTTGACTTATTTCACTCAGCATAATCTGCAGACCCGTCCATGTTGATACAAAAGTTGGGTATTCATCCTTTCTGATGGCTGTGTAATATTCCATTGTACATATGGACCACATCTTCTTTATCCATTCGTCTGTTGAAGGGCATCTCGGCTCTTTCCACAGTTTGGTGATTGTGGCCCTTGCTGCTATGAACATTGGGGTACATATGGCCCTTCTTTTCACTACATCTGTATCTTTGTGGTAAATACCCAGTAGTGCAATTGCAGGGTCATAGGTTAGCTCTATTTTTAATTTTTCGAGGAATCTCCACACTGTTTTCCAAAGTGGCTGCACCAACTTGCCTTCCCACCAACAGTGAAAGAGGGTTCCCCTTTCTCCACATCCTCTCCAACACTTGTTTCCTGCCTTGTTAATCTTTGCCATTCCAATGGGTGTAAGGTGGTTTGGAGATCTTCATTTGGGCTAGGGAGAGGGGCAGAGAGGAGGGGGGGTGTGCAGGGGTGATGGAGAGAGAGGGTCTGCACTGAGGCTGCCTGGAGTCTGGCTTGCTTGTGGAGGAGGGTGGGGGCAGTCCACACGGCGCCATGCTGGGGCTCTCCAGGCGAGTGGCTCTCCAGAAGAGCTCAGCGGAGGCCTGGGCAGGAGCCCTCGGTGACAGGAGGAACTCTTGGCTTGCCTGCCTGCCCTGCTGTGTGGACTCCTGATTTAATTACCCGACTTCAGACTAGCTTGTCGCCAGGCATCCCCTCTGTGCTCCACGCCTCACATTAAACACGGCCACCCCAGACATTTTTGAAGGTGAGGAACAGCAGCAGCCCCTTTCTGGTGTCCTACTTAACTCTCTGATCTGCTGGAACAAACTCCATCGTGGCCACACCCGGAAGCCTTGTCTCTCTTGTTCTCTGCAAGTTCTATTTTGTCTACTGGAATCCCAGGTGGTGGCACTCTGCATTAGTGTTTGGGGCAAGGAAAGGAGGGGATGAAGGTCAAATAATTTGTTAACGTGTCTTGCAGAGGTGAGCCTGGGCGGCCTGCCGTCGGGTTTCACTACAACAGATCTGGGGGAGGGCGGGCAGGGAGGGTTGGTTTCACGGAGGCAGGGCCAGTGTCCTTACTCGCGTGAAGGTCAGTTTCGCTTATTCAGAAAAAGGACAGAAGTGTGAAGTAGCCCTCGCTCTCCCTTCTCCGGCCTCCATGCCGTTTGGAGATGCTCTTCGTCCCCTTTGAGCCGGACTGCATCCTGGGAAGGAGCTACTGCGATTGATTGGTCACGGAGAAGGGGACTATGCTGTACTTGATGCTGTCTAGACAGGTTTCTGCTTGTCATCTGACCCCGTCCTTGAAACAGGCCCAGGAAGAGCCTGTTTTACAAACGAGAGGAGCTTGAGTCCCCCAGGGTCAGACCCCCGTGCGGGGGGGGATTTCAGCCCAGCTCTGCAGCACCGGGCTCAGCATTCCCGCAAAACCGCCTGCCCGAGGCTGGGGACACAGGGTTCCAGGGCCTCACAGCCGGAGCCATCCAGAAGATCCGAAACCTGGTGACCAAACACCTAGAGCTCAGCCTCCCAGGGACAGGACTAGTCTGAACTGCATCTGAAGCCCTAGCTGGTGGCCCTGGGCGCAGAGCAGAATGACATTGGGCCGAGCCGCCGCCCCCGCTGGGGTCTGTCCCAGCTCAGGCTCCTGGGGACAGCGTGCCCTTGGCTGCAGACCTGGCTCTCCTGACGCTCGGCCCCCTTGTCCAAGCTCAAGTGTCTGTCCGGAACCTGTTTCCTGCTGTGCCCGTCGGAGAGCAGAGCTAAGTCCCCGAGGGAAGTCGCCCTGGCAAGGAAAGCGCAGGGTGCGTGGGCCACGGCACAGAGAGCTGCCGGGCAGAGGAGGTCGGCAGGTGCTTAGTTGAGGGCGACACCCCAGAAGCCCGTGAACTGGCAGCAGAACTGGGCTCTAGACACAAAATGGCACTCGGACGTGTCTTCTGGGAATGTCAGCTCCTCTGGCTGAGCCCGGGGAGGCCCGGCCAGCAGCTGCTGCCGCACTAGGGCGGCCATCCCAGGGCACGGAGTGTGAATCCAGACGGCACGACCCGCTCGGCCTGGCCCACAGGCCCAACAGCGAACGCTCGATGCCAGCCGGCCCCGCCGAGACACGACCTGTCCCCACCGCTTTCTGGGCTTGTCCCAGGGGAGCCCAGGTCCCAGTCCCGGAATGCCTCCAACTAAGAGAGTTACCGCCCCCCCCGCCCACCAGCGACACCCTGGCCTGACCCGTCCGTGAGCTGCAGGCCCGCGGCGGGGTCCGTGGGCACCCCCGGGACCCTGTGGCTGGCTGCGGGGACCCACGTGGATCTCTGGTGCTCTGTGAGTCTGGGGGTCTCCACCGGGTCAAATTGCGGGCCTTTGATGTTTATAACAAAACAACCTGTGTTTGGGGTTGTCATGTGGCTGCCAGACCGTGCGCATTGCTGGCGATTACTCAGAAATTCCACCACAAGGTCTCAAAAGGCCGGAGCATTGGATTTAAACCCCATATTAATAACTTGGCCGTCTGCTCAATCTCGTAATATTAAATGTGAGATGGTTTGTGTGTTCATGTCTCCACATTGTGAAACCATTATTAAACATGACCCCATACCAAAATAGCTCAGAATGTATTTATTTCAAAGGAAACAGAATGATTTACGTTGAACCCTCATCACCGCAGTGAACTTTAAAGGTATCTTGAGGAAGGGATAAAAAGCCATGCAATTATTACTGCAAGTTCACAGAAATCTCTGGACTTTTAAGATACGAGGTCCTTTTTACTTAAACATTTTTAGATGTTATAACCACAAAAGCATTTCTGCTTTTGACTCATGATCTGCTTAGGTGGTTTTTTTTTTTTTTTTTTTAAAGATTTTATTTATTTATTTCACAGAGGGAGAGAGATCACAAGTAGGCCGAGAGGCAGGCAGAGAGAGGAGGAAGCAGGCTCCCCGCTGAGCAGGGAGCCTGATGCGGGCCTTGATCCCAGGACGCTGAGATCATGACCTGAGCCGAAGGCAGAGGCTTTAACCCACTGAGCCACCCAGGCGCCCGATCTGCTTAGGTTTTTGATTAAACCCAGGAAGCTCTGTTTCCATCGACAACCACGCTTGCTTCCCCCGTGTTCTAGAACCTTCTTTCTGTCCTGCTGAACAAGGAGCTGAAGCCATCTTCTTTCCCATCCGGCCTCCGGCGCCCCTAGAACACAGACCATGTGGGTGCCCGATGCAGCGGGCCCAGCTGCCGCTGGGTGCCCGCTTGCCTCTTCTCAGATGAGCCTCCCTCCAGGTCGCACGAACCTGTTTGAGCGCCAGCCTCCGTGCCCCCCGTCCGCCCTCCGCCCTCTCACCCTGCTGGGACTGGGAGCCCCGCCATTCCTCTTGTCTGTCGGATAAACTCCGAATATCTAATCCCCGTTCAGGCTCCTGCGTGGTCCAGATTGATCTTTCCCAGTCTCACCTCCCTGCTTCTTTTTTAATTTTTTTAATTTTTTAACTCGGCTACGTGCTGCCCTTTCCAAAAGCTGCTTCTACCTGCTCAGCCCGTAGGCCGTCTGTTCTGCCTCTGGATCTCCACGTGCACCTGTCTCCCAGCACCTGAGCTGTCCGTGTGGACGGGCTCGAAGGGTGGTGCGAGGGGCGCCTGGGGGGCTCAGTGGGCTGAGCCTCTGCCTTCGGCTCAGGTCGTGATCTCAGCGTCCTGGGATCGAGCCCCGCATCGGGCTCTCTGCTCCGCGGGGAGCCTGCTTCCTCCTCTCTCTCTGCCTGCCTCTCTGACTACTCGTGATCTTTCTCTCTCTGTCAAATAAATAAAATCTTTAAAAAAAAAAAAGGGTGTGGGCGCTGCTCTGTCGGGGGGAACTCCCTGGCCAGGGCGGCGGGGGCGAAGATGGGAGGGTCGAGCGTTGGCCCCGGAGGTCGTTGCCTGGAACGCGTACCACACGCAGGTAAGAATTCTCAGCAGGTCAGAGTGAGGGCCCCGAAGCCAGACGCCAGCCTCTTAGCAGAGACAGGACAGAAGTGAGGGCATTCCCACAACTGGGGGTGGGATTTTAGCCGCAGCAGTGCAGGATTATCATGAATTCCTCAGTGAGTAGGAATTAGAGCAAAATACCACATCATACACTATTGAAGAAGTGAAAGGTTACTATCTATGTGTTTACAGATCTGTGTATGAGTGGTCAGTGCACTCCAGGCCTCAACCTGAGTGGCCATACAAGTCTTTATCTATCTATCTGTCTAGAAGATTTTATTTATTTGTCAGAGACAGCAAGCACAAGCAGGGGGAACAGCAGGCTCCCCGCAGAGCAGGGAGCCTGACATGGGGCTCGATCCCAGGACCCTGGGATCATGACCTGAGCCGAAGGCAGACGCTTAACCAGCTGAGCCACCCAGGTGCCGCAAGTCTTTACGTTTCTATAATGGGTCTTCCATTTCTCTCGTGGGCCCACGTTCCACCAGCGACAGCAACTAGACCTTCCTCTGTTCAGAGAAGCCCCTTCCCTGGGCTGTGTCTGCATGTCAGGCGCCAACCCGGGCCTCAGCCAAGGTGTTGCACCGAGGGGGCCCGTCCCAGCTTCTCTTGCTGGTGTCTGTGCACACGGGCTTCTTCTGGACCCACGTTCCCTGTCCTCTTGGGGCCACGTCAGCCACAGGGGTGCAGTGGAAGATGTCCTCCCTGCTGGGGTCTCCGGGGATGGCGAGGGCTGTTTCAAGGCAGCTTTCCAACACTGCAGAAGGGGCATCTCTTCTGCTCCCATGTGGGGGACCCACGGTCTCTTTCGTAGGTCATGTCTGGTAAAATTCTGGGGTTGGGCATTTTGCTGGCCCTTCCTAGGGAAGGCTCGCGTTGCCCTGTGACCCAGGCGATCTGTCGTGCCGGCCTCTGTTCGGCCCCGGCTTGGGAAGTCGGGACACATGCAGGGACCGCCAACAACATCTACACTCCTCGTGCCCACCATCCTCATCCACTTCCCTGCAGTCTCATCTCTGGGGACAGAGGACCAGCTCAGATGGGCCTTGTATCTCCGTTTTTCCGTTTAGACCAAGACCTCACATTCCGGGACTCAAAGCGTGCAGAGTTTGACTCCTGTACTCTGAGCTCTGCAGGGTCATCCACTTCCTGTGGCAGGAAGCAGAGGACCTGGAGGCGGGACACGGGGTGCAGGGACCACAAGGAGCACAAACCGTAGTCACACTGCAAAACACCGCACACAAAGACGCTGGAAGAATATTTGCTCAAATTTTAGTCATGATTGTTTTTAGGTGGTGGGGGTTTGGTGGTTTTCTGCTTTTTACTTAAAAAAATTTTTTTTAAGATTTATGTACTTGAGAGAGAGAGAGAGAGAGAGAGAGCGAGCACAGAGGGAGAGGGAGAAGCAGGCTCCCCGCGGAACAGAGGGCCCGATGTGGGGCTCGATCCCAGGACCCTGAGATCATGACCTGAGCTGAAGGCAGAGGCTTTACCAAGTGAGCCACCCCCATACCCCCCCCACAGTTGTTTTTTTCAACATTGAACGTGAATTACTTTTATAACTAGAAGGAAAAATAGTCTCCAGACCAGTGAATTTCAAAAAGGATCCGCACTGTTTTCCTTTTCAGTATGTCGAGTCTGGATTGCAATTCGGAGTGTGTCTCCAGGTATGCCCGCCAAATCTTTTGTTTAACCTTCATAAAGACCCGTGTTAAACGAAGTCTCAGCCCGATTATTCATCTCCCTCTGTCTGGCATGTACTTATTTCCAAGTAGTCAGGACAGACTGATGGGCGGGGTGACGCAGTGTGTGTTGTGGAGTTCGTGGTCTGCGAGGAGCCCAGCTGATGATGATGCTTGGATCCAACCCCCACAGTCCCAGACGGGGGGCCCGACGACAGCCCCGTGTCCAGATGCCATCCTCGAGCTGTTCATGTTACAGCGGCAGAAAAGTACAGCCTGTCCTCATTATTTGTGGATTCCATATTCGCGAATTCTATTCATTAAAATTTGTCAGCCCCAAATCAATACTCCCAACACTTTCTTAGTCATTTGTGTGGACACCTGCAGAGCAGCAAAATGAGTCACCAGACTTGTGTTTCCAGCTGAGGTTGAACAAAGCTGCCTTCTTGTCTCTGCTTCATACAGAGATGATGGGAGGCTGGAGACCAGCAGGCTCCGGCTCTTGGGCCGTTGGACGGTGTCGAAGCCCTAGTCTGGCATGTTAGTGGTATGGTCTCAGACCAGTCACTTACCACTTCTGAATCTTGCTTGTCTCCCCCACAGTAAGAAAACAGAATCTACCAGGATGAGTTGTTTTTGGAATTCAAAACTATGATCTCTGTGTGCTATGTTCCTATCTTCCCTAGGAGCAGTGACTCAGTACCTGCTGAATCCGTGTTCGTGGAGACGTTATCATTACCATGAAAAATGAGAACCGACTCCATTTAGCTTAGAGGTATCCAGCCAAACAGGGTCCTCTTGGCTAGACATCTCTCAAGGCGACTGTTCTGTCCCCTGAGGACTGGGGCAGATTGTGTGGGGCAGGAAGAGGAGAGGGGTGGAGAATCTTTGTTGGCTCAGGCTTCTATAACAACAACAACAGAAATTTATTTTTATAATTCTGGGGGCTGGGAAGTTCAAGATCAAGATGCCAGCTGATTCAGTTTCTGGTGAAGACTCTTCCCGGCTTGTGGATGGCCATTGTCTCCTTGGAGCCTCATATGGTAGAGAGAGAAGGGAAGCAAGCTCTCTCATGAATCTTCTTATGAAGGACCCCGATCTCATCACAAGGGCTCCACCTTCATGATCTTTTGCCTCTCAAAGACACTGTCTCTAAATGCCATCACACTGGGGGGTAGGGTTTTAAGGTATAAATTTGTGGGGGGGGGATGGGAAGAACAATCTTCAGTCTATAGCAAAAACAGAGCCAGTGCTCTGTGGGACCGGCCTGAGTAAGGGATCATAGAGAAATCTGCATGGTCAGGGAAGGATAATTCTGTGCTCCACCCTGGGGGAGGAAGGGGAGGAAGATGCAGAGGGAGGTGGGAGGCTGCTGAGGACGCCCGTTTCCATGGTGCGGAGAACAGTCCTTACTGTGCCAGCAACACCTGGCAGGAGGGTAAATCTAATTATATTTATCACTTCTTTCCTGGGTGAAAAATTGACTTATTATTATTTTTTTAGATATGGTTTTATTTTTCGTTTTCTATTACCATTTTCCCCTGACTTATGACGATTTGGAGCTTAAAAGGACAGTTCTTGGGATGTGGCCCCTGCTTTTGCGTCACAGCTGACAACCAACGACTATTTTAATATCTTCCCTCATTTAATTCCTTCATTACCAATGAGAGAGAGAGATTTTCCTGTCTTCAATCTTAGCTGAGTGGATTATTTAATAGAATTGGTTTTTTGGGGATGTGTGTGTGTGTGTGTGTGTGTGTGTGTGTGTGTGTGCATGCGCGCACGCCTCCCTTCCTCCTTTCCCTACCATGCTGGCCTGGCAGTCCACTGCAGAATCTCCAGGCGGATCGGCAGCTGTGTGGACCACCACTGAAGAGACCAAAATCCCTGCTTCTTGTCTGATATTATGGATATTATGGGCTGAATTTTCTCACCCCTCACCCCCAAATTCATCCCTTGAGGACGCCAATGTGATTGTGTTTGGAGATTGGGCTTTTAAGGACAATTAAGGTTAAATGAGTGAGTTAAGGGTGGAGCCCTAGTCCACTAAGATTGGTGTCCATGTAAGAAGAAGAGGGGACAACGGAAGTCTTTCTCCACACATGGGCACAGAGAAAAGGCCATATGAGGATGCAGGGAGAATGTGGCCTTCTATAAGCCAAGGAGGGAGGTCTCACCAGAACTTCACCCTACCAACACCTTGATCTCGGACTTCTAGCCTCCAGAACTCTGAGGAAATAAATGCCTGTTGTTTAAGCCCTACAGTCTGTGGTATTTTGTAGTGACAGCCCAGGCTGACTGATAGAAGTGGCAATGAATGATGGACTCAGGGCCACTCTTGTGCCCTGGAGTAGCCTTGGGGCTGTCTCCTCAGCCTCCTCTTAGCCCTAACCCCTTTCTCCTTGCACAGGGGCCATGCTAATCTTCTCTGTATCATTCCAATTTTAGTATATGTGCTGCCGAAGCGAGCACAGCCCTTAGCCCTTTCTCACAGGACCCAGTGATACTAACCTGAAAAGAATTTACTGATGAAAACTGCTACTACATGGGGTAGAATGGTGAGTTTGTGCCTTCTTGCTCATCTCACCCAGCTTGGGTGGTGAACATCTGCAACTTCACCTGCCACATACAACAGATTTGATTCAGGGAGTTGACAGAGCAACTGGAAATTTAAGGGTGAGGTTTTGGAAGCGATAGAACCAAAGAAGAACATGCATGGTAAATTCTCCTTACATTCTCGGTTGATGGCTAAACTTTGTAGGCACACGGGAACCACAGGAGGTCCAGCAAAAATGGAAAGCATTGGTAAATCTACTGTACTTTGAATATTGGTAAATTTACTGTACTTTTGAAGATACCCCTCAATCTACACGCAGCCTAGGCAGTGGAGGTGGGTACATGGGCTTGAAGTGTCTTAGCATATTCTCTGCCTAAATCATAGCCTGGCTACAAAACTATGCAGGTGAAGTGAAAATCCCTAAGAGCCAGATTTTAAAAAATAAAAATAATAAGCAGAGATATCAATGGTTATCCACTGAAAGTGAGATAGATTTGCAGGTTGAGTCGAGGCAAGTTAATTTTCTATTAAAACCAACAAGTCTCAGAACAAAGCAAAATCCAGAATTGCTACAACATATTGCCTACAGTGTCTGGTTTTAAATAAAAAATTGGCAGACATACAAACAAAAGATAAAGTATTTCCCAAACTCAGGGAGGGGAGGTGGAGGGAAACCAGTCAAAGCAACTGACTGGGAAGGGCTCAGACATTTTATCTAGCAAATAAAGATTTCAAAGCAGCTATTAAGAATATGTCCAAAGAATTAAAGGAAAATATACTAACAATGAATAAACAAGGAATACCAACAGAAATGGAAAAAAGCAAATGGAAATTCTAGAGCCTAAAAGTGCACTAACTGAAATAAAAAGTTCATGGCATGAGTCAGATGTCAGAAGAAAGAATAATTGAATTTGATAGAGCAGTAGCAATTATCTAATGAACAAAGAGAAAAACACCTCATAGTCAAACTGCTGAAAGCCAGAGGTAAAGAAAATATTTTTAAAGGAACAAAAGAATGTTACATCATATACAGGAAACAATAAACAATAAGATTTATTGCTGACTTTTCACAGAAACACCAGAAGCCAAAAGACATTGAAAGCCCAAGAGACTTTGTAAATTTATTGCATTTTCTGTAAAAGAACAGTGGTTTCCTATGCTTTTTAATGGCTTCCTGTTCCATTTAATGACATAATCAAGGTGCTGAAAGGGGGGAAAAAACTATAACCAGTGAAGGTCTCTTTCAAAACTGAATACAAAAATAAAGCCATTTTTAGATATATATATATTTTTAGTTAAAACAAAACAGACTTTGTCACTAGCAGACCTGTGCTAAAAGAAATGCTAAGGAGAAATGACATCAGATAGTAGCTTGGAAAGTAACTCAGAAATAAGAAGGATTGAAAAAACCCTAAATGAAAACATGTGAAGATGTAAGAAATAAATATATATATGTGTGTGTGTATGTGTATAAAATATAAATATATGTATGTAATGTCTGTATATATGTATGTGTATATAAATATGTGTGTAAAACATGTATAAATGTATATGTAAAATTTATATATACACATATAATTTTTTAAAAGATTTTATTTATTTATTTGACACAGAGATCACGAGTAGGCAGAGAGGCAGGCAGAGAGAGAGAGGGGGAAGCAGGCTCTCTGCTGAGCAGAGAGCCCGATGTGGGGCTCGATCCCAAGACCCTGAGATCATGACCTGAGCCGAAGGCAGGGGCTTAACCCACTGAGCCACCCAGGCACCCCTACACATATAATTTTTAATTAAAAAACACATATGACTATATAAAGCAAAAATTGTAATACCGTATTGTTTGGCATTAATATATATGACAACAATAGCACCAAAAGCAGCACAAAAAGGAATGGAGCTAGACAAATACAAAGTTCCAAAATTTTACTGGAAGTAAGTCAGTGTTAATTCAAATAGATTGTGGTGAGTAAAAGATGTATACTGGGATACTTAAGTAAAGCACTAAAAACAATGCAAAGAAATATAGTTAAAGTCAACAGAAGAATTGAGATGGAATACTAAAACATTTGTTAACATAAAGGTACAGGGTAACAGATTAAAATGAGAGAAAAATGAGACAAATAGGAAAAATTAGCAAAATGGTAGACTTATATTAAGGGGAATGGACTAAAAATTCCAATCAAAATTCCAACAAACTGTTTGGACAAAAGTCAGATATGTTGTCAATAAGAGATCAGTTTAAGGTCAAAGATACAAAGGAATTAAAGGGAAAGGATGGTAAAATGTATATGATGGAAACATATAAACAGCAATCAGAAAGGAGCTGGAATGATTTTTATTAATGTCAGAAAAAATATACTTTAAAAATAAATGTTACTAGAGACAGCATTTCATAATAAAAGAGTCAAAACAATGGAAATAAGGTAAATATTACAAATTTACTTGTACCTAATAAGAGAACTCCAAAATAAATGAAGTAAAAACATAAAAAATCAACAATATAGGTGAAGATTTCAATATTCTTCTCTCAGTAATTGATAGAACAAGTAGGCATAATTGAGCAAGAATATAGAAAACTTGAACAGCACTACCAACCCACTTGATAGAATACTTCACTTGACAATAGCAGAATATTCTTTTCAAATGTACAAGAAACGTTCATGAAATAAACCATAGACTGAATGATAAAACAAGTGTCAATACATTTAAAAAGATTTCTATCATACATAAGATGCTGTTAGATAATAATGGAAATAACTTAGAAATATATAACAGATAAAATCTGAGAAATCCTAAAACATGGGGAAATTAAACAACACACTTCTAAATAACTCATGAATCAAAGAGGAAATCACAAGGAAAATAGAATACACAGCAGGTTTAGTGAAAACGAGAATGCAACGTATTCAAATTTGTAGGATGTTGCTGAAGAAGTCATTAGAAAGAAATTTATAGCTTTGAATACATATGTTATACAAGAAGACAGGTCTAAAATCACTAAACTCAGCTTCCGATTTAGGAAGCTAAAGAAGAGGAGAAAATTAAATGCAAAGTAAGTAGGAGGAAGGCAATAGTAAAGATCAGTGTAGAAATCAACAAAACAGAGAAAAGAGAAAATGAATGGAACCAAAAGTTGGCTCTTTGCAAAGATCAACAAAATTGATAAACCTTCATCTAGATTGAAAGAAGACACAAATTACCAATTAGGAAAGAAAGAAGGAGCATCACTAGGGATCTTACAAACATTAAGCAGACAATAAGGAAATAATACCAACAACCTTCTCTGAAGTTTAAGACATGTTAATGAAAGAAAACCTAAATAAAAAGAAGGGGGATGCCACAGTCTGAAAGACCCAGTATTATTAAGATGGCATTTAACCCCGAAGTTATCTATAGACTCAATACAATCCCAATAAAAATTCCAGCATTTTTTTTAATGTAGAAGATACAAACTGGTTCTAAAATTTACATGGAGAAGTAGAGAATAACCAAAACAATTGTCAAAGAGAACAAAGTTGGAGGACTTCAGTGACCTGATTTCAAAACTTACTAAAAAGCTGTGGTGATTAAGAAAGTATGGGATCAGCATAAGGATAAACATTTAGCTCAGAGAAACAGAACAGAAAGTTTGAAACTAGAAACACATGCATATGAGCAATTCAGTTTTGACAAAGGCATCAAGGTAATTCACCGAAATTACATGAAGGATTTTTACAACTTAATAAGAAAAATAACTCAATAAAAATTGGACAAATGAAATCAGAGATGTTCACAAAAGAAGATAAATGAATGGTCAGTAAACACATGGAAGGATGGGCGACATCACTGGTCTTCAGGAAAAATGCAAATTAAGGCGACAAATGAGAAGCTACTATAAGCCTAGTAGAATACCTAAAATTTTTAAAAATGAATTAAAATACGAAGTGTTGGCAGAAATGTGGAGCAATTGAAACCCTCAAACACTGCTGGCAGGAGTGGAAAATTGTTGGACAAAGAGTTTTGTACTTTCTTATGTAGTTAAACATGCCATAAACATTAAGCTTACCATATGACCCACAATTCCACTCCTGGGTATCTATCCAAGAGTAGCGAAAACACAGGTCCACAAAAAGACTTGTACATGGAAGCATCATTCATAATAGCCGAAAAGTGAAAACAACCCAAATGTCCCTTGACTGGTGCATGAACAAACCAAATGTTATTATAATGTACAATGTTATAATACTATAACGTGCAGTCATAATGTATCCACAAATAGAATAATACCAAACAATCGAAAGAGAATACATTGTTGATACATGCAACAACATGAGTGAATCTAAGAAAGCAGGATGCTGGGGCACCCAGCTGGCTCAATGGGTTAGGCTTCAACTCTTGATTTTGGCTCAGGTCATGATCTCAGGGTTATGAGATCCAGCCCAGAGTTGGGCTCCCGCCTCGGTGGGGAGTCTGCTTGAGATTCTCTCTCTCTTTTTTCCTCTGCCACTCCTCCCTCTGCATATGCTCTCTCTCTCTCTCTCAAATAAATAAACAAATATTAAAGAAGATTAAAAAAAGTATGATGCTGAGTGAAAGGAGCCATACATAAAAGACTACACGTTGTCCAAATAAATCTGTATTAGATTCTACAAAAGTCCAAACTATAGAGGCAGAAAACAGACCGGTGGTTGCCAGAGGCTGAAGGCAAAGGCACATGACGTGGGCCTCGATCCCAGGACCCTGAGATCATGACCTGAGCTGAAGGCAGAGGCTTTAACTCACTGAGCCACCCAGGCGCCCGGCTTATTGCTTTTAAATATCCTTTGTTTTCATTTTAATGGGTTCTTGATAGGGAGGAAAAGAAGCACATGCGCAATGGGCCATCTTGTTCTGTACAGAACTGCCTGTGTTTATTTCCCCATAAATATTTGAGATGTTATTGTCATAGGGAAATTTACACGGAAGCTGGTTGACAGATAGATGCCATTCAATAAAATTCTGTCGAATGAAGTAATTAATGAAGTAGAGTCCCCTGAATAACCTTCTGGCAGCACCTTGCCATTGAATGATTTTCCAAAAATTTCCTTCTGAATTTTAAGAAGAAAATGATCAAGGTAATATGCAGTGTTGGCTCTAATTTCCCACTCTTTTTATTTATCTGTTTGGTCTTTTAAAAAAATTTTTAAAAATTTTATTTTAAAGATTTTTGTTTATTTATTTGTCAGAGAGAGAGAAGGAGCACATAAGCAGGGGAAGCGGCAGGCAGAAGGAGAAGCAGGCTCCCCACTGAGCTGAGCAAGAAGCCCCATGTGGGACTCAGTCCCAGGAGTCCGGGATAATGATTTGACTGAAGGCAGACGCTTAACCCACTAAGCTACCCAGGTGTTCCTCCCCCAGCTCCCCCCACCTTTTTTTTTTTTTTTTTTTTTTTTTTAGAGAGCGGNTTTTTTTTTTTTAAGAGAGCGAGCGTGAGCTGGGTGTAGAGAAGCAGAGGGAGAGGAAGGAAGAAAATCCCAAGTAGGCTCCGCATTGAGGGCAGAGCCAGACTCGGGGCTAGATCTCACGACCCTGAAATCATGCCCTGAGCTGAAATCAAGAGTTGGATATTTACCCGACTGAGCCACCCAGGCGCACCCTGTAATTTCCCACTATTTTTAATTAAAATTGATCAAACAGCTGTATTTCATGTACTGTAATGTCTATTTACCTAAGTGTCTGTGTATAGTAAGAAAACACTTTATTGATGCTATATAATTTACAAAGTGTTTTCTTTTAAAAAAAGATTTTATTTATTTATTTGAGAGAGAGAAAGAGAGAGAACATGAGAGAGAAAGAGAGAGCATGAGAGAGGCAGAGGGAGAGGGAGAAGCAGATTCCAGGCTGAACAGGGAGCCCAATGTGGGGCTCGATCCTAGGGCCCTGGGATCACCCAGGCGCCACTACAAAGTGTTTTCACAGATGGTTTCTATATGGTTTCCACAACAGCCCAGCGAGATAGGCAGCAGTTCTTAATTCTATTCACGGGTGGTTCACAGAGCCAGGCCTTTCGATTTCCAGCCCCAAGCCCTTGCACAGTATTGCTCTGTTTCCCGGGCCAGTGTCCTTATGTCCCTCCGTCAGGACCACAGGCTAATATTGCTATTGTGGGTGATCCTGGAAGGTCTCTGGTGCCAAGAATCTCTATGAGGCCGCGCTGGTCTGGTCTCTTTGTTGCAGGGGTCTTGCTCAGGAAGACACACCTTCCCCGTGATGCCGTGGTTCCAGAAAAGAAGCTGTATTGATCTGAGGGATGATTCATTTTCCAAGAACACACCAGCCCAGGCTGACAGCCACCTGTCCTTTGCCTGTCCTACACCTGCCTGCTTAAAAAGGTGGGGGCCACCGCTTTCTGATACTCGGAAACAAGTTCAGAGGAATGGTTTTAGGGGTAGTTTCCATGACATGGACATGGCTCTTCCACGGGCTTTGCTCAGGATAAAATCCAGCCCCGGCTCGTGGCTGTGAGGGTTTGCAGGCATCATTCAGGACAGAGGCCGTCTCACTGCCCTAGGACATACTTCCCAGTCCTGGGACAGCTTCTCTGAAGCTCAGATGACCGGGTGGTCCTCTCCGCCTCTCTCCTGTCCGGCTGGGCAGACAGCACACTGCCTTCTGGTGCCAACACCTTCTTTTGTCCTGCGTTAGCTCTTCGAGAGGATATATGTAGGCTTCTGGAGGACCCTTACCACGGGATCAAAATATTTTCATCAGATAATCCTGTGGTTTAGTGAGACTCGGTGATAAAGAACTTCCGGTGTCTCCCCTTTCATCCCTTGGAGCAGGGGTTCCCAATTTTTGCTGCCTGTTCCCATCTGCCAGGGAAATCTTCAAATGCTCAGTGCCCAAGCCACACTTTCATTTGGTGTCTGGAGGTGGGACCCAGGGGTCGGCGTTATTTACGCCTCCCAGATAGTGCCAGCCTGCAGGCAAGGTCGGGAGCCACTGTGGCCCTCAGGCCTGGAACCCCCCAGGAACTTGTTAGATAAGCACGTTCTCAGGCTCCCCTCGACCTGCTGAGTCAGCCCCCCAGAGAGGGGCCCAGCCGTGTGAGCTTTAACACCTGTTCCTGAGGATGCTCAGGCTCGCTCATGCCTGGAAACCTGCAGATGGTCTCAAAGCCTAATGCAAACCACATGGGGGATCTTGGCAGAACGCAGGTGCAGACTCAGTGGGTTGGGGTGGGCTGGGATCCCTCAGCTTTCATGTGCTCCCAGGTGATGCGGCTGCTGCTCCTGGGAGGACTGAGGGCACAGGTTCCCGGCAATTCTTGGCTTATAGTAGGTGCTCAGAAACACCCAGTTGAGTTGGATAAATATTTAGTGAACATGGGGATTACAGGAGCCATGGGGCCATGCCAATGACTACACATCGTAATCAGGGTAAAAATACCCACCGTGAACTTGCCTTGATAGAAAGTCTTAAGAGTCCCTGGAAATATTTGGAACAGCAGTCTTGTGTTACTGCAAAAAATCCAGCAGGTAAGTTATGCAGGCTGGAAGGAATTTACACTTCACCTCTCTTGGGCATTTGCAGTTCACTGATTCATGGAGAATGTTAAAAAAAAAAAAAAACTTGGTGTGGAAGTGAGGCTTTCTTAACAGTATCAGCCCACATACCCATAAGATCCACTGGGAACTCCAGTGTGAATGCTGGAGGCGTTTTCTTACATCAAATTTCTCCTTGCCTAGAAATGGCTCCGGATCTGTGTGCTTCCCTCAGGAGTACGGGGGACTTAAAGGGGGCCCAAAGGCCAGGGTCCTGTATGACCGCACAGGGTACCATCTGCAGGTTGTCCTTACCTAGGGCTCAAGTTACAGAAATAGGTCGGTAAAAGTTGGTCACCAGGGGGCAGTATTGCCCCACAAAGATGCTTGGCAGCTGCCCGTGACCCTGGAGTTTACGACCTGCTCTTTCTAAATATGTATGGTATCAATGATACTCTTTGTTCTTCCTTCTCCCTGGACCTCGAGGCGATTAAAAACATACCAAAGAAATCCGTATGCATCGGACCTTTTAAAATGTCTGCTGACTGTTTTTAAATATATATTTTAAGGATTTTATTTCTCTTGCTGTTTTTATGCGATTCTTGCTAGTTATTACCAAAGATTTAAAAAAGCGGTCTTTCCTGGAAGACCCTGATCTTTATCCGCTGTGCTGGAACATTCAGCGCTGCAGATATTAATATGCCCAAGTTCAGGAGGGTTTGTTCTCCAGGAAAAGTTGACCCGCGGGGAAGCCTGTTGCTTCAGAAACTCAGTATTGTGTGATTTCAGACGTTTCAGTTGTTTCCTGGTTTCTTCTGACTGGACACTGTCTCAGAGGGACTGAGGTGGCCTCTCTGGGGGGCATGCTGACCTCCCTCGTCCGCCCTCGATCACCCCAAGTGCGCATCTCTGCCATCTGGGCCCTGGCATGTCCTGTCCTCGTCGACCCTGGTCCGAACGAGTCCCTGATGGTGACGTTTGTTAAGCCCAAAAAGTGCATGGATTTTCTCACTGTCCCTTCAAAGGGCATCTCAGGAAAAGTCCCTGGAATGGGAGGGATTTTGCTCAGTCCACAGCTCCCCGGGTCGGCGAGTGCTGTTCGCAGGGGCGGGCTCAGTTCACAAGGCTTCCTGCCTTTGTTGACTGCGCAGTCCCCGGCTGGGCCGCGTCTGCGATGCCCCGTCCTGTTCGGCTGATATGGTTTCCATATGTGACCCCACGTGCTCTTGGCAGACCCCTCTGAGGAGGTGGGCCCCCCAGGTGCCCTCTCGGGAACAATAGATTGTCTGTGTCTATGGGGCTTCCTTCCAGGCAGCGTCTCCCCCTCGCAGGCTCGAGAGCCATCAGACCCTCTGCGGGTGTCCGCCACTGCCGGGTCCTGCCGAGGGGCTCCCTGTCCCACCCGGCCTCGCGCTCTGCCTGTGGTCCCCCTCGCCTCCCCCCGGGCCGCGTCTCCACGGCCTCCGCTCCCGAGGGTCAGACTCGCGATCGGGCAGCGCGCGGCCTTTTCGGATCGGCGTCTCTAAGCTTGCGAAACGCGTTGCAGTTTTTTGTGAGTCTTTCGTGGCTTATAGGGGGTTCTTTTGTGCCGAGGAACTGAGTCGTCCGGTTTGTCGGGAGGTCGGGGGCGGGGCGGTCGTGGGCTTCAGGGGCCCGGGGGCCTGGGACCCGCAGAGGCAGCTGAGGCCGGGCAGAGGGACCGGGCAGAGGGGAGGGGCTGCCAGCCAGCGCCGTCCCCTTCATGCGGGAAAGCGGGGGGGGGGGGGGTCTGGAAGACTCTGTGGGGCCCATGCGCGGACATCCCTCGGGTCGGAGCTGGACAGTGTGGCTGGGCCGGGAGCAGAGGGGACAGTAACCCCCCTGCCGCCCGCACTAGGTCGGGGTGACCCCAGACGCTTCCACGAACGTCAGGGGTCTATTCGCGGAGAAGTGTGGATGCTTGTGAGCTTGGAGGTGTGTGTGTGTGTGTGTGTGTGTGTGTGTGTGTGTGTGTGTGTCAAAGGGGCGTTGGGTAGGTCACGGAAATTTGTGGACCACAAATCTCAATAAAAAGACCGTTTCAGGGCACCTGGGTGGCTCCGTCGTTAAGCGTCTGCCTTCGGCTCAGGTCATGATCCCAGGGTCCTGGGATCGAGCCCCACATCGGGCTCCCCGCTCTGGGGGAGAGCCTGCGTCTCCCTCTCCCCCTCCCCCTGCTTGCGTTCTCTCTCTCGCTGTGTTTCTCTCTGTCAAATAAATGAAATCTTTAAAAAAAAAAAAAAAGACCGTTTTCAGGGCAGGAAATGCAAGGAGCTGGCGGGGCCGGCGAGCTCCCTCCCCTGGGGCGGCTGGGCCCAGGGGTGCGCTGGGGGTGCTGTGGTGACGTTCAGGCCCCCTGAAGGGCACCGGTGAAGTTCAGAGGCCCAGGGAGCACCGTTGGCTCAGACAACTGGTGAAGCGAGAGGTGTTCGGCTTCGGCCTTGAAGGCTGCGGAGAATTCTTTTCAAGTACCTGTTTTACACTACATTCTACGTCTGAAACAGATTAAAAAATTATGCTACGATAAAAAAAAGAGGAATCGCTGTTTTCTTATATCAGAGCACCCGAGGCTGCAGGCCGTCCGTTACTCCCCACGTTTGCCCCCGGGGTTTGGGCTCCGTGGGGCTGCCCTGCAGCAGGGGAGGGCGCGGGGGGGCAGGTGAAGGGAAGCAGGACGTGCGACTTGGGGGTGGTGCCGTCCGAGGAAACCAGCCCCCCTTGCCCGCTTCCTCCCCCCGCAGCTGGCATGGGTGCAGGGGGCTGGTGAGCCACCGCGGGCGCCACGGCTGAAGCCACCGTGGGGCGGGGAGGCCCGCGACAGAGAGAGGCGGTCCCGGTGACTGTGGGCTCAGCTCCTGCCTGCTCTCGGGAGAGAAAAGACGGCCTTTCTTGTTTAAACCAGTGTCCTCTGCTGAAGCCATCAGCCTCCGTGGTCACTGTGATCAAGTTTTTAGTGTCTCCCGAAAGCCACTGTCATCATGCTTGCCCCCGTCAAGGCTTGCACAGTCTCGCCGAGTTAAAGATCCATTTACCGCTTCCTCTTAAAAAAGAGGGTTTTCTGCATTACGACTGGATGGTGGTGATTCGTGCCGGGAGCTGGGTCTCCCTGTGCCTCAGCCTCTCTGGCCGGTGGGCAGGGAAGCGAGGGGAGGCTTTCCTTTAGTCCTTGGACCCTCCCGTCGGCTGGGCTCCTAGTTGTCTCGGGGGAGGGGTGCGGCAGAAAGAGCAAAACTGGACTCGGGTCTGGGCTTTGGGTTCTCTGGAGGCCAACCTCAGCGGCTCGGAAAGAACCCCTGAGCACGGCCACGAGTGGGGACGCAGGTGGGAGGGAGGCACCTGCCGAGGGCCCGAGGGGGGGTGGGGAGGAGCTGAGGGGGCCGAGGGGGCTGGGGGGATGGCGCAGCAGGCCTGCAGGGGTGAGGACGACCCCCCTCCCCCGAGTGGCAGCCAGGACAGATGACCTGAAGCCCCTCCCCAGCACCTGGGAGCTAGGCAGGTCCCCTGGAACCCAGCAGCAGCTCAGGACAGTGGGGGGCCCGGGTTGGACGGAGTTCCTGTTCCTGCCACTGACAGGGTGAGGGGTCCTGGTGGAAACTGCGTGGAGCAGTGAGCGGTCACGTGGCTTGTGACCGTCTGCCTCTCTCACCCGGAGAGTCGTGTGTGCCGCACAAACATTCACGGATGCCCCCTCTGGGCCTGGCCAAATACCATGCGTCGCAGGTTCAAAAAATGTTGCAGATACAAAGGTGCGTGAGACACCCGTCTCTTGGTTCCAGCTTTCTGTTCCCTGCTCCAGACATCGGGTCCCTAGGAGGCCACGTTTGAAGGCCCCAAGGCCACTTGGTTGTTCTGAAAAATAGCGGTATATTATAAATATTATCGCAAGTGTAGCATTGTTAGGACCCAAGTACAGCATTCCTTTGCTGCTGGTGATTTTTCAAAAAAATTCTTTGCTAGCAACTCCCCACTTGGCATCGGGTGCTTGGCCCAAAGTGGCTGGTGCCCTATTTGCTGAAGCAAAAAACTCGCTGTGTGTCTTTGGGATTTCCCAAGATCTAGCTTCTGTGTGAGAGGGAGGTGACTTTAAGTGAATGGGTCCTACTGACACAATCATAATCTTCTGTTTGGAAGTAACCATACGGTAACAAACCTCCGAAGCCACAAAAAGTTGTGCCCGGCACAAGGAAGGCGGAAACAGCTTGAAATACACTGTATCATTGACTACACACGTGGGATGCTGACTTTGCACCAAAATGAAATTTTATTGCTTATCTTAGAGCCATACTAAGAATTGTGTATTAAAGGGTGAAGATAATTTGCTGAAATCCCACTTCTTCCCCTTAAAAAAGTCACTGATTAGCAAAATTGTGAACAAATAGCTTTTCAAGCAAGTCAGCAGCAAAATAGTTTATATAACCAAGTCACCATGACCGTGAAGAAAACATTCCTCCCAGATGGGATGCTTGGCCGTAATAATATGAGTTATCTTAGGAGACACCGTGGATGGAATTTTATATAACCTTGCATGGGGAAGGGCTTTCGTGGCACTGCATCAATCAGGACAAAATTCAGAAGCTGTAAAGGAAAATATTGATAAATTTCACTTCACACAAATTGAAAGCTTCTGCAAGTCAAGAACACCATAAACAAATTTAAAATACCAACCACGAAACAACCATCCAATTAAAATATGAAGCCAATCTTCAACCGAGCAATTTCCCACTGCTAAGAAAAATATTTGCAGTAGTGGCGGAGGCTGGTAGTTGGTTGCCCTGTGAAGTCTCTGTCCTTTCTCCCACTGTCACAGAATTCTAAAGGGGCCCCCCCTGACAGAACCCTGGGTGGTTCTCCACCCTGTCTCCTGCTGCTACAGAGCCTCCTCCCCTTGAGTGTGAGCAGGGCATGGGCCTTGCTTCCCAGCAGCAGAACATGGCCAAGGTTGCGGGCCATCCATGACTGTGGGTATTATATATGTAAGATGGCAGCACCTGCCTTGCTGAAGTCCCTCTCTCGTTTGCTGGCTTTGAGTTAATCCCATAGGACAGGGGACTGAGGGTGGCTTCTGGGAGCCGAGGGAAGCTTCTGATGGATCACCGGCAAGACCCAGAAGCCTTCAGCTCTACCACTGCAAAGGCACTGAGTTCTGCCAACAGCCCGGGTCAGTTTGGAAGCAGCTCTTTCCTCAGCTGAGCCCCTGCGGGGGAAGCAGCCCAGGCCAACACCTTAATGTCAGCCTTGCAGAGGACCTAGTTCAGATGTGCCAAGCTCCGGACCCCCAGAAACTGTGAGAACAGACATGCTTGGTTTTAATTTGCTCCATCGGTAGTGATGTTGTTAGGCAGAATAGGGAGCGAATGCATTGCGTCCCTCAGCCTTCCTTAGATGCCATCCTCAGATTAAGTTCTATCCCATGGGATGTGAACAGAAGATATGCAAATGGCCATTAGGGCCATGCACACCCAAACCACAATGAGACAGCACCCCATACGCATTAAGGTGGCTACCATAAAAACCATCATAACAAGTGTTGGCAAGGATGGGAAGACGTTGGGCCCATTCTGCACCGCGGTGGGAACGTAAAATAGTGCATCTGCTGTAGAAGACAGTATGGCATTCCTGCAAACAAACTATAGAGTTACCATAGGACCCAGCAGTTCCCCTTCTGAGAATATACCCCAAAGACTCAAAAAGGGTGTTAAAGAGATATATGTAGACACACATTCATAGCACTGTTATTTATTCCTAATAGTTAGAAGGCGGAAGCTATCCAAGTGTTGACAAGCAGATGAGTGGATAAACAAAATGTAGAACATACAGACAACGGACTATTATTTAGCCTTAAAAGGGAAGGACATTCTGGCATCTGCTCCCACATGGATGAACTTTGAGGACATGAGGCTCGGGGACATCAGCCCATCACAAAAGGGCAGATACTGTCTGATTCCACTTCCCTGAGGTCCCTAGAGCAGCCAGACTCATGGAGACAGACGGTGGGATGGGGGAAGCCAGGGGCTGGGGGAGAAGGGGTCAGTATTGAACGGGGACGCTGGAGATGGATGGCGGTGGTGGCTGCAGGACAGTATGAATGGACTTAGTGCCCCGAACTGTACGCTAAAAATGGTGAAGATGGTGAATTTCACTATGTGTATTTCATCACAATAAAAAGAAAGCAAAAAGAGCAACTTGCAAAATTGGTGTGTGTGTAGCTCCGTCCCATGGCCTAAAAATAGGTATGTCTGCTTGTCGCATGCATAAAGAATTTCTGGAAGAACACACAGCAAATGGACCGTGGGGAGACCTCCTCTCGTGTGGCACACCTTCTGGTGCGGTTTGGAATGTTACTTTGTAATGTGCACGTCTTCCTTTTTTAAATTTAAAGCCAACCTTCGGTAAGCAGCCTGCATTTCCTCCCGTTCTGGTTCCTGCCGCCCCTCTGGGGGCCGCCGCTGGGTGTAGCACCGCTCCTCACGCGGGGTTCTGCTGAGACGGTTGGAGCTGTTTGGTTGTGCTTTCTTCCAGGAAACTTTTTCCCTCCCCCAAACGATAATGTTTAATTCTTCAAAAACAGAACAGCCGGAGTAAATTTTGAAATTTAGTTGGATTGTATTTGAATGGTTGGCATCAATAAGTAAACACAGTTATTGAAAGAGCCTTTGGGGGTTTTTAAAACACCAAATAGAGCCACAATCTAGAAGGGGTTTGGTAAAAAATACACAGAATTTCTCCTTCTTAGAGACTGTCTCCTACCTGTTTCGTGCCTCCCTTGGCACCCGGTAAATTCTATGCGATATTAAGCAAATACTTAATCACTCCACGGTGGGCAGAAACAATTTTCATGGCTAATGTCGACTGTAACAGATCATGAGAGCAGTTCATTTCATCGGTGGTGACCTTTTAATCATCAATCTCATAGTTAAAAATAATTAAATTGCCCAATTAGGCAGAAGGAATGTTGAACAAGATATTACCCTCAGGGGAAAGAGGGAATATGCAGAAATGTGTTTTCCTGTCCATGAATAGGTCCACGTACAAAGATCTGGATGTGAATGTATTTACAAGGTCAAACAAGTGGCGGGGGGAGGTGGGGGAGGTGGGGGAGGAACAGGTCCACTGGGGAACACAGTGGCTCCCACGGGTTGGTAAAGGGGAGTAGTGAACGGTGCATGGAAGCCCGGGAAAAATTCATGGTCTCATTCTCTGACAGACCTATTCCGCCAGCATCTTTGCTGTTTTCTTTCTTTTTTAAAGATTTTATTTATTTATTTGACACAAAGAGAGAGAGATCACAAGTAGGCAGAGAGGCAGGCAGAGAGAGAGGAGGAAGCAGACTCCCCGCTGAGCAGGGAGCCCGATGTGGGTCTCGATTCCAGGACCCTGAGATCATGACCTGAGCCGAAGGCAGAGGCTTTAACCCACGGAGCCACCCAGGCGCCCTCTTTGCTGTTTTCGGAGCAGGCAAAATGCACGCACGTTAGAATAGAGGTCTTGGGATTTTTCATTCCAACGTTTGAGCTAAAGCATCCATTTTCTTACAAGCAGCACTAATTACACCACAGCCGAGCACTGAGGGCGGGGTTAGTCAACCTCAGGCGGTTGGCATTTGCACCCGGGTCGCCCTGTCCGCTGCAGGAGGTTGAGCGGCTTGTCTGGCCTCCAGCCGCTAGGGGCCTTGGCATCCCTCCCCAGCTGTGCCACCCAAAAACGTCTCCAGACCTCGCCCCGGGTCCTCTGGGGGCCCCGGTTGAGAACCCCGGGTCAGAGGGCGAGGCTGCAGTGCGGGCAGGGTGGAGGGCACCGCGCGCACCTGCCCCCTCTGCCCCCGGGGGGAGCCAGCTGGCGGGGACCTTCCTCCAAGTCCCCCCGCAGGCTCTGACTGTCCCCTGCGAGAGTCCGTCCCTCCTGGGGCCCCTGCGGCGTCGTCCCGGGCGGGCAGGTGGGTCTGCACACGGAGCGGGGACTGGCCACGCGGCAACCGTGGTGCCGAGGGCGGCAGAGGCTCCGCGGAGCTGACGGCCGCCCACATTCCCGAGTGACCCGCGGGCTCACGCCCCTGCGCGGGACGGGGGTCCGGGGGCGCCGGGCTCGCCAGCCTCGGAGCTGCTCCCCTTAGCAATCCGCTGCGCGGGTGTGATCTCAGCTTGCATTTTCTGACCACCGATGACGTTGAGCATCTTTCCAAGCGCTTTCCGTGTCTACCTGGACAAAAATTAAAGAGAGATGCACACGAACGCGGGTGCCCGTGTGTGTCGAAGGAGGCGTTCTCTAAAAAGCGGGGAGTAGCCACATCACAGGGGCGTTGAGAGCTGCCAGCCAACGGGCGGCCTGGCCAGCACCGCCAAGGGCAGCCCCGACCCCCCGGGTCCCAGTGAGACATGGGCCACCCCTCCTCTTCCTCTGCCCTGCAGGGTGCCCGCCACTGGCCAGCCCCTTTCACCGCAGACTGGGAAACAGTGCAGCCGAGGAGCCTCTAGGTGGCGCTGAGTCCTAGCGGTTTAGAAAGGCCGCCAGCCCCGGCCCAGCTGCGCGACCGTTACCGGACTTTGACCTGCTTTGCAAACAGCCCCGCCCTGCACCTGGTTCAGAACCGCTTCTGGAGGGTTCTACGGGCCCGGGGTGGTGAGACACGCCTCCCTGACCCAGGCCAGTGTGTGCATGCACGTGCCTGGTGGTGTGCCCCGTGGCATGTGTGTGTGTGTGTGGGGGGGTGCGTGTGTCGGAGGGGCCGAGAGCCTGGTGTACTCCCCGTGAGAGCTGGTTCTTGCTGGAGATGAAGAAGTTGTGTCACGATCTCTTAGAAGACAGCAGGTCACCTGCAGGACACACACGGCGCATACGCACGTTTTCTGGTACAAAATTCGGAAGTCACGAAGAGATGCACAGTGTGAAGAAAGTGTCCCTTTCACTTGGTCCCCAGCCTCCACTGGTCCCTTTGCCACAGTGGACGTGATTTAAGCCCAGTGACGGAGAACGTATGTAGTATGTGTGTGTGTGTGCACGTGCGTGTGTGCAAGCGCACACGGTGTTCAGAGAGGTGGTCCTACCCGCACACTAGGACCAGCTTCTGCCTCCTGGACTCCCTCAGGGGCTGCGGCTCCTCACACTATAGATGGTTTCTTGCTGCTCCAAGAGGGTGAGGAATGTTCTGGAAGGTTCCTCCCTGCCCAGCCCCGAGGCACACACGTTAGTCGCCGTGGCGTGGATTCCAGGGTGGGCTGTTTCCAGATTTGGGCGGGGGCCCGCCCAAAGGGAGTCCTCTTCCCTCGAAAATGCACTTGTTTCTTTACACTATTGTTTCCTTTTCCTTTGTGGTTGCTTTTTTTTTTTATGGGAAAAATATCATAACTATACTCAGAAAAAGAATCAGCATGTATTTTTACCCCTAAATTATTTGAGAAACAAAAGGTCAAATGTCTTTAATTAGAGTTTCCATGGTGTCATTTTCAGTTGTTTCCCAGCCGGATGAGGGCTGGCTGGGGGGCGGGGGGCGGGATCTGGGGTCTGGGCTCCCAGCTCCGGTGCGGACGAGCAGACCTTGAGTCGTGCACGTTCTCCCTGGAACACAGATCTTGTGTGTGTGTGTGTGTGTGTGTGAGTGTGTGTGAAGTGGCCAGGAACCCCTCCCTCTCAGCTCCTTTGTTCTCTGGGGTCACCTGGGGAGCCCTGATAGCCTTCCATGGAAATCCGAGGCAACCCGCTTGGGAGAGCCAGGCATGTCTGAGTCACGAGGCAGCTTCCCCTGCTGGGCACTGAGTCATTTGTAACCAGCCCTCCTGACTGGCAAACTCTTGTCATCCTCCGGCGTTCATGGAAGTGAGCAGGTGCGGGAGGGCCGACCGAGAGGAGGCGCACAGGCCCCGGGTGGGCAGTCCTGCGGGCCAACGGGCCTCGGCTAGAATCCGGACCCTGTGTCTGCAGCCTGGGCGGCCAGATGTGCTCAGCGGAGGAGAAAGGCAGCAAAGTTGCTGGGAGTCACAGCCTTTCAGTACCAGCAACAGTGCCTTCCGAGACACTGAGCATTGGGTCTCTTTAAAAGATGACCATGATGGGGCGCCTGCATGGCTCAGTCAGTTAAGTGTCTGCCTTCAGCTCAGGTCATGATCTTGGCCAATTGCATAAAACTTGGCGAACAAATATTCAACTTTTTTTTTTTCAGAAATGTTTCCAGTTTTATTGAGATATAAGTGACATAGAACATTCTGTAAGTTTTACAAGTTTTAACCTTTTGATTTCAACCATTTATTTTTTAATTTAAATTCAGTTAACATAGAGTGTATTATTAGTTTCAGAGGTAGAGTTTAGTGAAAAATATTCAACTCCGATCAACCACTCTCTGACTTCAGAATCTCTTGCTGTGTTGGTTAGATTTTCTCCTTGAGAGCTAATTTATTTACCTCTCCTGTTCCATCCTCCAGCACTAGCTTGCTTCCTGAGCAGCAGCACGGTCCTCGACAGGTCCCTTTCTTGTGTCACGTGATGTGTTGGAGAGAGCTCAGGGACTTGGGGCCAGATCACCAAGTCTGAGCCCTGAGGCTTCAGGGACCAGCAGGGACGCCCCCTCCCTCCAGCCCCCTCAGGGGTTTGGAGGTTAAAGTAAAATCAGTCTGCGTGAAATTGAGAAAAATCGCCGTGTACTCTGCAAAGCGAACACTATTCCCTTTCAGCGGTGAGCTCAGGGTTTCTCTGTCGCTAGATTTTCAAGTTGGTTCCTTCTGGCTGCATGTGCTTATACAGGGTGCTGTAGCTTACAACTTTTTTTGTTATCCTTAACTGATGCTATTTTTTTTTTAAGATTTTGTTTATTTATTTGACAGAGAGAGATCACAAGTAGGCAGAGAGTCAGGCAGAGAGAGGAGGAAACAGGCTCCCTGCAGAGCAGGGAGCCCAATGCAGGGCTCGATCCCAGGACCCTGAGATCATGACCTGAGCTGAAGGCAGAGGCTTTAACCCACTGAGCCACTCAGGGGTCCCAACTGATGTTATTTTTAAGAGTAGTTCTGTAAAGCTTTACAGAAAAGCAAGCCGACCTTGCAGACAGAGCTCTCGTGTGCCTTTGGGCTCCCCCCAGTGGTCCTCCCTGTACTAACGTCTTGCTCGCAGGTGCTGCATCTGGTCCAGCTGGTGGGCCAGGATCGGCAGACACGTGGTTATTAGCCCAAGTTCCCCGTGCTCAGTAGCATTCACCCTTCGTGTCGAACTTTCTATGGATTTTGAAAAATGTGTTGTGCCGTGTGGACACCATGACAGTTCATGCCCCGGCAGAGCCTCCCCTGGAGTGTTACCACCCGCCCTCTCTCCCCCTGCCTTCCCCGTGACTTCACTGGAGTCCTAGCAAAGGATGTGAATAGCTTTACAATCCCTTCCAGGCTGCCCCTCTGCTCAACACACAGATTGCTTCGTCGTGCCCTGTAGAATGTAGAACTCTGTCCCTTTCCTTAACTCCTTAATACTGGACTTTATTATTTTAATTATTGTTCCTAGCTTGAGATTAAACACTTTACTTTAGAATCACTTCTTATCATCAAAGCAATTAACGATTATTTAAAAATCCCCCCAATCCTTGTATTTTATTCACTTGAACGCTGGTTTCTTACGTGCCCGTGGGTTCCCAGACCTCCTCTAGCAGTGGGGCGACAGGGGCGAAGCAGATGGACGTGGCTCCTTGCCTCCGAGGCCTCCACCACTGTGGGGAGGACAGAGGATGAACAAGCAAGCCCTTCAGGAGAAGCAAAAGAAGCTAGGGATAGACGCCTGTAGGTGCAGGCTGAGGGCTCGGACCTGGATTTGCAAAATTCTGAATTGGCAGCTCCCAGGGAGCTTGGGAAACACCAGGGGGGTCGCCTGGGACCAGCAGAATGAAAGCCCAGGCCTGGGGATGGCAACTCTGAGAATCTCTGTGGGGACAGGTAGGAACGGGTTTGTGACTTTGGTTTCAGATACGATGGCAGGAAGTCCTCACCAGTCACGTGCACAAGCTCAAGAACGTGAGCAGAGCCGGGAGGGAGCCAATGGGACGTCAGGGAAGGGCGCTGCAGGCAGGGGGAACAGGCTCTGCAAAGCTCAGAGGTAGGGTGTCTTTTAGGTTCCCATCCCCCGGAGTGTAGGCCCCTGCTACCCTGTCACTGTCACATATACGGAATTGCTTGGGGACCGCCTACAAGTAGGGAGAAAAGAAGGGAAGACACCCCACAGAGCTTTCTCCCTCTCTGAGTATTAGGAGCCCTTTTCCCGGCTCCCTGAGCCCTCCCTGTCCACACTGGTGGCCCCGTGTGGATTTGGGCTGTTGAGTTCAGGCCACTGGTGGGCAAAGGAAATGGTGAACTCCCCCCACCCCAAGTTCGGTGGGCCTCTGAACACCGACTTTCTTCTCTGGTTGCACACCTGCTGCGCTTTGGTTTCGAGAGCTCTCGCCCAGCTGGCCCGTGAATCCTGTCCAGGCTGGGTAGCTGCACTTGATGGGAGTGAGGGCCCCGAAGCTGGACAGTACTGGTGTTTGTCTCCAGCTTACAGACAAGGGCACTCACACGGCTGGAAGAGGGGCGCCTGCTGCACACTGAGCCGGGGATGGACTCCGTGACCTTGGCGGCCAGGCTGTCCCCCCATCTCTCCCTCCCCGTGTTCTCCACTGTAACTAATTTCAGCAAGCTCCGGCTTTGGGATGCAAGCCCGGTTCCATTTTAATATAAATAATGTTATGATGGAATTCTGTATACAGAGAGCACGTCTCTGTTTCTGCAGGTGGAAGTTTCTGGAAGTGGAAGTTTCTGGTAGAATTGTTGAGTCTAAGAGCGTGAATACTTTTAATGCTTCAGTTAAAAACCAATCACGTCTTAGGGGTTATTCAAGGGGATGACTTTGTCATCCTCGGGTGCCTGTGGTGGCCTGTCCCTTGGAGTGGTCCTCTGGGGTGAGGAAGCAGGTGGCCTGGGTATTGATCTGACCACTGTGGACTGTGGGTGGGGAGCATGCCAGCCCTGTGTCCATAGTCCTCAGTCCCCGGGTCCCACCAGGGTGGGTGTCCCCTGCCTTGCTCTGTGCATGGCCTGAACCACCTTTTGCTGCAGCAAGGCCCCTTGACAAAGGTTGAAGAGGTAATCCCCCAAGGGTCCAGATGATTGGCTCACAGCCTTCCTACATGCAGGTGGGGCAAAAGCTATGCATCCAAATTTGACCCCTTTGCGTGTCACCCCTAACTTATCAAGCCTCCTACTAGGCATTGTCCCGCCCCTGTGGTCTCACTGTCCCCTTCCTGCCCGCCCCCCGCCCAGTGTCACCTGGAGGTTATTTTCACATTAGGCACTGCTGGCACTCTTCTGTCCCGGGCGGCCTTTACCCAGTGACACAGCACCAGTGAGCTGGCTGGAGCTGGATTCCAGCTGCCCACAGCCTCCCCCGCCTGGTCCTCCTCCCTTCCCCCCGCCCCCATACACGACCTCTGTGAGAATGCCTGTCTCAGGCTCTGCTTCCAGGAACTTCACTCGAGGCACTGAGAGCCTAGTGTTTTGGACTCCCTGCTAAATTTGACAACATTTTCTTTTTTCTTTGCTAAATTCTTCACTGATCTCTGCTTATTAGATCTTTCTGCTTTCTTCTGGATTCGTTTTCTTTCTTCTTGCCAGAGTAAACCCTTGAAGAATTTTCTCAAAGAAGGCTTTGTGGAATAAATTCTTTGAACACATGTTTGTATAAGAATAATGTTACTTTCTCATGTCGACCAGTAATTTAATTAGATGGACTGTTTTTGGTTAAGCATGCTTTCCCTTCACAGTAGTTAAGCTGTTTCTCCACTGTTTTCTTTCATCCATTGTCATCGAAAGCCCCAGTTAAAATCTTATTTTTGCCCTTTTGTGGGTGTTGCGCGTTGAACTGCGTCCACCTGAAAAGGTATGTCCGGGTCCTCACCCAGGCACCTGTGAATGTGGCCTTATTTGGAAATAGATCGCTGCAGATGTGGTGAGTTAACAGGCCAGACAGGGGTGAGGTAGGCCCTTCGTCCAGTAAGGTGGGGTCCTCATCCCAAAAGGAGAAGAGACACAGACACACGGAGACAGCGAGAGGGAGGCTTCGACAAGCTGAGCATGTCAAGGATGGCCGCAGAGCTCTGGAAACTGGTAGGGAGGCTGGAGACATTCTCCCCCAGAGATGTTCTCCCCAGAGACGTTCTCCCCCAGAGACGTTCTCCCCAGAGACGTTCTCCCCAGAGACATTCTCCCCCAGAGACATTCTCCCTAGAGACGTTCTCCCCCAGAGACGTTCTCCCCCAGAGAAGTTCTCCCCAGAGACGTTCTCTCCCAGAGACATTCTCCCCCAGAGCCTCCCGAGGGAGTGTCATCCTGCTCACCTTCTGACCTTGGTTTTGGGCTTCTAGAACAAGGAGACAGGGGAGTTCTTTTGTTTAAAGTCACCCAGTTTGTGGGATGTTGTTAAGGCATCTCAAGGGAACTAATACAGTGGGCCACCCACTTTTTCTGCTGGAAGGACATGAGAGTTGAGCTTCTTCTTACATCTTACCTTCCTCCTGCTCTCCTCAGGCTGGTGTTGTCTCCCTGGGGGTGGGAGCCAAGGCCAGGCTGACTGCAGCCCTTGGGGGTGAGTTTTAGGAACACAGAAGCTTCTAGTGCACAGGGCTCATCAGCCTCTCCTCCCACTCCCAGCCCCTTCCCACTTCCTTCCGGGCACTTCCCTCTTCAGGGAAGCCAGCCTCCCACGAGTGGCCCTGAGGAGAGCCGGTGGGGGCGGGGGGGAGGTTTCCTACCCCATGGGGGAGCAGGGGAGCCAAGGCAGGAAGGCCTCCTTGGTCCAAGAGAAGAGTTTGAAGCTGGGAAGGCTGAGCTGTGGCCCACACCAGGTCCTCTGACACCTTCTGCCGCACTCAGCGCTTCCCGTGGCTCCTGGACAGGAGCACTGGGCAGCATGGTGCATGGCCCAGGATTCTGGAAGGTTCTGTTTCTCTCTGGGAGGGCACGGCCAACTGAAATTTGCAGGTGCTCCCCGGACCTTGCTCGTGCCAAGTGAGTGCCTCAAGATTTTCAATTGGTGCCAACCGGACACTTGGCCCCGTGGGGCACTGTGCCAGTGGCGAGTAGGGCCACGGCGTACGCACGGACCAGTGACTTCCCCGCTGCAGACCCTGTGAGGCAGGCCACACTGCCCGAGGCCCCTCTCAGGGCCGTCTGCCTGCATGTCCCCCTGTCCCAGCCCAGGCTGTGGGTTCTGTCTATCCAACGTGTGTGTGAGTGTGTGTGTACGGTCTGTGTGTGGGGGACCATGGCTGGACACTTGGGGAGTCACAGAAGTTGAAGACACTCAGCTTCTGCCTCTTTGTGACTTGCTCTCCAGAGAGCATTTTGGGAAGACCGTCTGTCCACCCGCGTGTCAGGGTTCTTCCGGACACACAACACAGAGGATGTGTGGATTTTTCTTTCCGTCTTTATCATCTGCCTCTTTACCGTATCTAAAATCTCTACAACTAGAATCTGCAGGGCGGGCAGGCTGGAGACCCCAGGAAGGGTTGACGTTGCAGCTGGACTCTGAAGGCCCTGTGGGGGCCCAGTTCCCTCTTCCTCCTGGCACCTCAGACTTTTTTGCTTGAGGTCTTCTACGGATTGGGGGAGGCCCACCCATACTGCAAGGGGAAGTCCGCTTTACTCAAAGTCTACTGATTTCAATGCTAATCACATCTGAGGAATACCTCTACGGCCACACCTGGACAGGTGTTTGACCCCATGATGGGGCACCAGGCCCAGCCAGGCTGACACATGAAATTAACCATTGCAACCAGTGACCACTTAGAAAGTTGAATGCAACAAATGAACGATGGGGCTGCAAGTCCTTGGGAGCCCAAGGACTCCGTTTCTCTGAGGACTGGGAAGAATGCTTGGAAAGGGGGGATGCGGTTTGCATGTGGGCGTCCCATTAGGCCTGGAATATGGTGGGTGGTAATGAGGCTCCTGGCCTCTGTCTTGCATTCTGACCCGTGCCTTCAGCACAGGCCACCAAGGAGTTGTGGGTGGGAAAGACCCTGGGGCTTGCCGCTGCGGGTGAGGGCCCACAGGTCCCCGTGCACCTGTGCTATGCACACGGAATCCATCTCATCCCCAGTGCTGGGCTCTTGAGACCTGAGGGCAGAGGTTCTAGAATCCTGAGCCCAGAGTGAGCTCACTGCAGCATTCCTGAGACATTTCTCAGGGACACACACAGTGCGCCCCAGCTGGAGACAAAGTCGGGGTAAGGCTGGTGGAAAGCTACCCCCTCTCCCCCAGAGCTTGGTGCATTGTTGACAGCCCCCCTGCCTTCTCGGAGGCTGAAATGCACTACTCTTGGGGGTGGTGGGTTAGGCATGATATTTACACTGATTGATGGCATGTCAGTCTGAGCAGGGGCTCATTCCTCCTCCACCGCCTCCCTGAGCAAGTCACCAGAGGGACCATCTCCAGATGCCCAGATCCAGAGCCGGGAAACGTCTGGGAGCAAAGAGTGCTGCTGGTTTACTTCCCCCGGGGGGCTGGTTGTGGGTTCACACATGTGTGCATAGAAAATATTCTGGTTTTCTGTGTTGGTTCCCACTGTGTTATTTGGAGGCTATTCAATACTTTCACAGCGATGTTTCATTTTCCCCCCACCCCTTGTTTTCCTAAAGGGCCCGGAGCTCTCCAACTGTAAGGTATCACGTCTGTCGTCTTGGAGGATAAGACACTCGCCCAACACTTAACCCCTGAGTAGAGACACTACCTTCCAGCAGGGATCTACAGGGGAAGCCCCTCCAGAAAGCCCAGAAGCATGGTTTTTGGAGAGTCAGGTCCATAGCTGGGGTGTGTGTCACCACAGGCAAGCTTGAGTGTCAGCACTCACTGGTCAAGCACATCAACGCTCCAAGGGGGAGCTGTGCCTCCCAACACACAGGACACTACTGTGTGGGCAGGTGGGGCGGGCGTGGAAATGACTGCATGGCTAAGCCATGCTTGTCTGTTTCAAATTCAGGGTCAATTTGGAGGAGTGTCCAATGTCTGCGGCATGATTCTAACTCAGAGTTAGTGTGACGGCCTTAAAACCCTACCTGAGCGGTCTTCCGGTTTTATTACGAGGTCTACGGATTCGTTGGTGGGTTGCAGTTTACATCCCCAAAGCGAGAGTTGTTTGTCAGAGAAAATCCAATGTCAGCGGATCCAAGCCAAGAGCCTGGGGTCTTACTGTCTGGGCCCTTGGTTAAGTGCAAGCCTTGGGAGGCAGGTGGCGGATGGTCAGCAGATGGACCAGCACAGACATTACCCTGTTCTGGAAATTTCTCCAATCAGCGACGACCCTTAACAACCCCCAGAAAAGAAATCATTGTTTTCCTTAGAATGATGTTATATGATCTTTGAATGATCGTTTTCATTTTTGGTGGATTGTGGCTCAATAGATAGACTATCTATGAGGACGTCTCCACAGGAGAGGGTTAGAATTTCTCTGCGCCGTCCCTGGTAGACTCCACTGGTCCTTCCTGTGCCTGCAGTAGCTTGTCCCCAGTGGTCCGTGGAGCTCTGCTACAATCTATTATCATTGACTCTTAGATCCCCACTCACGTGGTCCAAGTACGTAAATCATGACCATCTCCAGGAGAACCCTCTTTCACTTACTTAGAAACTAAAGTAGCCTGGAATGGTCTTGTGTCCAGCTCCAATCCCTAACCCAATGCTTGGGATAGATCGAGGTTGCATCTTTGGAAAAAGGAAAGTCACTCCAAACTCCTCTTCCAAGTCGCAACCCTCTTGGAAGCACTGGGTCTATAAAGTACTTCATGCTTATCTGTGTCTCCTCTTTTCCTTGATATACTCCTTGGTTCTTCTCCGGCATCCCCCAACGCTGTGGTTTCAATGCCTGGCACCATCTTGGTTGTGTGGCCTGGAGATTCTTGGATGCTATGACTGCCTTAAAAATTGTGTCCAGAAGGGGAGAGAATATTCCAGACTGATGTGCTTTTAGAGATCTTTATTGTTGCATGTTTTTTTCCTGTTGTTAAATGCTAGGTGAGGTTCTTAATGGCAGAGGTCTTTCCTATTGTCTGTATTTTTATTGTCTGTTTATTTATTTATTTTTGAGTAAATTGTTTTTAAAAGTTTATTTATTTATTTATTTTTTAAAGATTTTATTTATTTATTTGACACACAGAGAGAGATTGCAAGTAGGCAGAGAGGCAGGCAGAGAGACAGGGAGAGGAGGAAGCAGGCTCCCTGCTGAGCAGAGAGCCCGATGCAGGCCTCGATCCCAGGACCCTGAGATCATGACCTGAGCCGAAAGCAGAGGCTTTAACCCACTGAGCCACCCAGGCGCCCTAAAAGTTTATTTAAATTTAATTAATTAACGTATAGAGTATTTTTAGTTTCAGAGGTAGAGGTCAGGGATTCATCAGTCTTTTTATTTATTATTTATTAAAGATTTTGTTTATTTATTTGACAGAGACACAGCGAGAGAGGGAACACAAGCAGGGGGAGTGGGAGAGGGAGAAGCAGGCTTCCCTCGGAGCAGGGAGCCCGATGTGGGGCTCGATCCCAGGACCCTGGGATCATGACCTGAGTCGAAGGCAGACGCTTAACAACTGAGCCACCCCGGTGCCCTGGGATTCATCAGTCTTATACAACACCCAGTGCTCATTACATCCTGTGTCCTCCTTAATGCCCATCCCCCAGTTACCCCGTCTCCCCACTCCCTTCCCCTCCAGCAACCCCGAGTTTGTTTCCCATGGTGAAGAGTCTCTTATGGTTTGTCTCCATCTCTGATTTCATCTTGTTTTATTTTTCCCTCTCTTCCCCTCTGATCCTCTGTTTTGTTTCTTAAATTCCACATATGACTGAGATCATATGATAGTTGTCTTTCTCTGATGGACTTATTTCGCTCAACATAATACCCGCTAGTTCCATCCATGTCGTTGTAAATGGCAAGATTTCATTTTTTGGATGGCTGAGTAGTATTCCATATTGTCTGTATTTTTAATTGGAAGTTTATCAATGCTTGTAAGGTTATTTACACATATTAGATGAAGAATACATGTTGTGGCCAATAATTATAATATTAAATAATATTTACATCACGGGAATTGGCAAATGCTACCATTAAGAATTTGAGTTTCCTCTCAGAGAGCTGGTTCGCCAGCACATCACTGCTTGAAGATGAGAAAAAGCTCCAGTTATTCATTCCTGGAAAAAATGAGGAAGACACATTGATTTACCCCCACCCCCTTGTGCAGAGGGTAAAAGTCAACGATGCCTTTTTGTTTCCTGAAATATACTTTTTTTTTCCCCAAGAAAGAATAAAACATAACTCCGGGCCAAAGAATAAAACATAACTCCAGGCCAAAGATGGGCAATTGAAAATAATCGTAATTTTCCGAGGCATGAGTGCGGCCAGAGGCAGACAAGCCATCCTTCCCTTTTCTTGTGAAAACTTTAGTTTATCTGGGACCTTCTGCTGGAAGAATATAAGGCTTTGCAGACACTCAGAATGTTAAACCACAGGTTTTACTCTCATCGTTTTCGACATTTATTTACTTTATGGAAACTGTGGGGTGGGAATGTGACATTCAGTTAATATTCGAGTCTGGTTTTCTGAAAATAACTTGCCATTTGGGGAGATGGTATACAGTGTGAATCTCAGCTGCTTGGCTGAATTTCCCGGTGAAGTTTTACGTTTGCCAACCTCAAGATT
Source organism: Ailurus styani (assembly GCA_002007465.1). NCBI lineage: Eukaryota > Metazoa > Chordata > Mammalia > Carnivora > Ailuridae > Ailurus > Ailurus styani. The sequence goes on from LNAC01000920.1 coordinate 332,319, forward strand.
AGGCACAACGTTTCTTAAGGAATAAATCATTTTCAGGGTGTTCTTGGGTTCCGAAATACCAACTGCCAACACTGAGCGATTCCCTTAGGGCAACTTTTCTCCCTGAAGAGTCTCCAGTGCCCCACGCTGCTGAGCCCCACTGATATGCAAAACGGTGAAAGTCTTAATTTTTTCTTTTCGAAATATATTTAACGCCAGTAAACCTGAAACCGAGCCTCTTGCAGATGGCAGACAGCTTAATTGCTGTGGTAAACTCGTCTGACGTTTTTTTGGAAAACTTTGGAACCCAGAGAAAATAGAATCCAACCCACACAAAGGCATGCATATGGCCTAGCCTCTCAACTTGACAGTTGAAGTTTTGTCCCATGGTGTTCCTTTTTTTTGCCCTTCCCTTTTCAGGCTTTCTTGTATAGCTTGCGAGTCCAGAATGTATTATTTGGCTGGCAACTCCAGAGAGGCCCAGGATAAAATGAATCAGCATTCCTGTTTCTTCCCCCGCCCCATCTGGCTTCCTGGAGCTCGGATGGCTGATGGCTAGATTGACTGGCCGTGCTCATGTAATAGCTTGATTTACTTACCGACTTATGGTTTTAAATCCTGCAGGCGCTGGGTGTCCCCAGATAGCTCAGGTGATCCGTCAGGCCTCGGGCTGGCGCTGGCTGGCACGGTGCCCCATCTCTCTCGACTGCCTTGCTCTTGTCAGGCCCTGCCCGCACCCCGTTTCCTTGGGCGATGCCTTTTCTTCCTCTGTATCAATAAGGAATATTTTCTGAGCACATGATTTCCGAGTCCACATAGCAGTTATAATTTGGGGAATGTAAACAAGTATTTGGCATAAAAACTGCTCTCAGCCATCCCCGTGAAGCTTGCTACCACCCTAATCCCTCGTTAAACCCAGAATCCGGTGGAGAGCATCCGTGTTTACTTCCACCACCAAGGGTAGGTCATTTGCCCTCATTTTTTTTCAGTACACGGTGTTTACAAACACTTGTAAACACATTGCAGCACCAGCGGCCAACCCAGGTTTGTACTTCAGATGGGTTTATTTTAACCCGCTGAGCTCCTGCCGGTTGCCGGGCACGTGGAGGAGTTCCCGGCTTGGACCAGAGCTACCGGCCGCGGCCTTCTCGGGGCGGCAGGTCCGGGGTCACAGGAGGGCGGGAGGGAGAGACGGGGGAGGCGGCCCCCGGGGGGGCACGGAGGCACCTGCAGCTGGGCCCGGAGAGGCCGGGGAGGGAAGGGCGGAAGCAGGCGGCTGTGGTTGGGCATGTGAATGGACCTGTTCGTGGGATGGGCGATCGCCCCCGGGGGGCCCCCAGCCCGTGGGTGGGGGACAGAGGCCCCCGTGGGCTCTTGTCAGCAGAGGAGGGTGGGCTCTGGGAGAGTGTGTGGCCCCGGTGCGTGTCCGGGGAGGAGGTTATCAGTAGCCTTCGTTTAGATTTTGGTTATTTTTGTGTGTGCATGAGAGAGAGAGGGAGAGAGAGAGGGAGAGAGAGGGAGAGAGAGAGAGAGAGAGAGAGAGAGAGAGAG
>LNAC01000920.1:333967-355924 GCA_002007465.1 Ailurus styani
GGCCGTACAGCAGGAGAGAGAGAGAGAGAGAGAGAGAGAGAGAGAGAGAGGGAGAGAGGGAGAGAGGGAATGAGCAAGAGCAGGGGCAGAGGGAGAGGGAGAAGCAGGCTCCCCGCTGAGCAGGGAGCCCGAAGCGGGATTCGATCCCTGATCCTGGGCGGAAGGCAGACGCTTGACCAGAGCGTCTCATCCAGCGATCGTCCTCCTCTAAGGAGTCTGCTGCGTGAGCGGCCGCGGTCACCAGCTCAGGAGGCCGCACACGGGGTTCTGGGCGCCTGGGCCTTGGGGACACTTGTCTTCCTCCAGGTCCAACTCTCCACCTGCCGGAGAGAGAACCAGTTCCAAAATTATTCCAGACTCGGAGACGAAAGCCTGGAGGCTCAGAGAGGGTTCTGGATCGACTCTGTGTCCCTCGGCACCTTGGTGCCCGGATCCCACGAGGAAACCGAGTCTCCGCGGGGCCTCAGCTCAGGGGCCAGAGCTCTCCTGGCGGCCTCCTCCCCTTGTGGCCTCCGTCAGCGGCTGCTTTAACCAGATGCCCTTCGTCTCCTTGAATACTTCCAAGTGGTTTTCTCTCTCACCGGAACTGTCCTGCTCAGGCGATTGCTCCTCACAACACACGCCGGTGTTGGTGATCGGCGGCCTTCCCTTTCACCTTCTCCGGGGAAGCAAGTTACGTCCCCTGAAACGAGAGAAACTTTCGTGTCTGAGCAGGAAAGGGTTCACTGTCATCAGGAAGTTCTGGGGGGTGGGCCACGGAGAATCTAGTAAAAAGGACTTAAACTCCCAAATCCACATGGTCAAGCCCACAGGCAGCGCTTCTGGCATTCAGAGGCTCGGGGATGGCACGGGGGACTGGGGCCCCTTTCCTCTCCCTAGGCTTGTCCTCTCTTGGTCAGAAGGTGGCTCCTGCTGCACCAGCCATCACCTCCACACACAGCCTGCTGAGAGGCAGACCCCTTTCTCCTTAGCTGACTTTCTTTATCAAGGAAGAAGACTTGTCTAGATACCCTTGCTGTTCACCAGGTTTCGTCCAGCCCACCCGCATGTTCTGCTAACACACGGCCCTCCCCGGGGTCCTCGGTCCCCTGCATACTGTACACAGGCCAGGGGGCCATTCTTCAGGCTCCGCTAGATCCCCGCCTCCACTGCCCTCCCCTGCCTCTTCCTCCTCTTCAGAGCTGAAGGCTTGCAGCCTCCCCTCCTCTGTGCCTGGGTTGTTCTCGGACTCCCAGATGTCTTTCTGCACAAGTGTCAGCTTTTTGCTTGCTCCTGCTCTCACTTCTCCGTCCCTGGGGACATGGCTCACATGGTACAGGCCCCGGGTTTCTGATATTTTTGACCTCATGTCCTTCTCCGACCTGTACTTGGTCACTGCAAGGGAAGGGGGGTCCGCCTATCCCAGGGAAACGTCTTGAGGCTCTGACCCCTCTCTGCCTAGAACTCAGAAAACCCTTCTTCTTGGTGAGAACGGACTTTCAAGGGACGGTCCTGCAAGATGCAGACAAAAGTCCACTCAGCCATCAGAGCAGAGGAAAGACTTCGTTATTAAGTGAAATAGTATGTGTAAAGCACACGCACAGCGCCTGACGAGCAGGGACCCCTCGGGGAGAAGTGGTTGTTGCCATGGTGGTTCTCCCAAGTGAGAAAAACCAAGCTTCACGTCCGATCAGTCCTGCCCTGAGGCCGGGACAAGCAGGCCCCGACGGCTTTCCCTTGGGCCCAGGAGTCTGGGACTGAGCCCGTGACCTTCCAGATGGCGCTGCAGCTGCTGGGAGCTCTGACCTTCTCACCCCAGGCGGCCCAAGACCACCCAGAGCTGCCCAGGTCGTGCCCCCTGAGGCCCAGGGGGTGGCTGAAGAGTGGCTGTTTGGGAGGCCCCTGCACGGTCACCCACGGGGGTCTGCGAGCTCCTAGGGGTGGGACACAGCTCCCGAGCCACCTGATTCCATAATGCCTGGCGGTCCGAGATTTCTAAATTCAACCTCAGTTTTCCAGGTCTGTTTATCAAGGTGGGAGGCGGGAACACAATTTAACAGTCTGTCCACTTGGTTGGTTACTTCACAATGTTTCCACGTGTGGATCGTAGGCCTTCGCTTCTGTTCTCAACCTGGGACCCCCGACATTAGGGGTGAGTCTGGTCAGAATGGTGTTCCTAGGTTGGCATTATGGCTCCTTGGCCCTCGACGCAGCAGTTTCCATGTTTATGGTCTCGTTCGATCGCTCTTATTTAACTTTCGAAGCAAGTGCGTGCCAGGGTGTGCCTGTGCGCTCCGCCTGCCGGTGTTGGAGGCTCTGGAGCCCATACATCATGCTCTTCAATCGTGTGGTTTAAAGTTCCTTCCTAGGAGAGGAATCAAGGCAGTGTGCATACGGGGCCAACGGTGTGCGACGCTAGGACCTGCCCACGGCGCGGACCCGTCCTCGCTTGTCCTGGGTGGTACGGTGACTTTGCTTTCCCAGTCCACACGGTCTTGCAGCTGAGACTGCCCACGTGCTTCCTAAAAGCCTTTGAGAAGCGCCACCTCCTCGCAAATACTGGACAGTCAGCGAGAGAATCACTGCCCGGTGTCTGTGCGCAGAGCTGTGCCAGGTTCTGCCACAGACAGAAAGTTACAGAACATGATTCCTACTCTCAGAGCTGTGAGGAGGACCGAGGAAGAAGTACAGAAGGAGAGAACACATCCTTAAAAAAAACAACAGCAACTTATTTCTCAACAATTTTAATTAAAACATGTAGTAAGAAAGACATTCACAGGGCTTGACATCAATAAACCACAAAGGCCCTCCCCTCAACATGAATATTCTGACCACCCTGCTCCCTTTCTGTAGGCAGTCTTCATTTTTATTTCTATGTATTTATCTTTAAAGATTTTATTTATTTGTCTGAGAGAGAGATAGTGAGAGAGCGTATGAGCAGGGGCAGGGGTGGAGGGAGAGGGAGACGCAGACTCCCTGCTGAGCAGGGAGCCCTACTCCGGGCTCAATCCTAGGACTCTGCGATCATGACCTGAGCCAAAGGCAGAGGCTCAACTGACTGAACCACCCAGGTGTTCCACTATTTTTTAAATTCATTCATTCTGGGCGCCTGGGTGGCTCAGTGGGTTAAAGCCTCTGCTTTCGGCTCAGGTCATGATCTCAGCGTCCTGGGATCGAGGCCCGCATCGGGCTCTCTGCTCAGCAGGGAGCCTGCTTCCTCCTCTCCCTGTCTCTCTGCCTGCCTCTCTGCCTACTTGTAATTTCTCTCTCTGTGTCAAATAAATAAATAAAATCTTTAAAAAAAAAAATAAATTCATTCATTCTTTCTTCCTTCCTTTCTCCCTTCTTTCTTTCTTTCTTTCTTTCTTTCTTTCTTTCTTTCTTTCTTTCTTTCTTTCTTTCTTTCTTTCCTTCTTTTTCTTTTTTTAGAAAGAGGGACAGAGAGAGTGGGGGCAGGTGGGGGGTGGTGACGGGGCCAGGTAGAGGGAGAAGGAGAGAGAGGATCCCAAGCAGGCTCCACGCCCAGTGCGGAGCCCAACACCGGGCTCAGTCTCACCACCCTGAGATCATGACCTGATCAGAAATCTAGAGTCAGACGCTCAATGACTGAGCCACTCAGGCGCCCCAAACCATAGATTTTAACCACAAGTTTCAGGTTCACAGCAAAATTGAACAAAAGGTTTAGCGGTTTCCTGTATGCCCCGTGCCCCCTGCCTTCTCCACCACAAGCACCCCCCTTTCTCACTGTGTTGTATCTGTTACAATCAATGAACCTACACTTACTCGTCATAATCGCCCATAGTCCCTGGTCTACGCAAGGGCTCACTCTTGGTGGTGAGCGTTCTGTGGGTTTGGGGAAATGTACAAGGATGTGTCTATCATTGTAGTTACCTGCAGAATGGTTTCATTGTCCTAAAGTTCTGCTAAAGGGCACATATTTGGTGCTATTTTGTGCGGGAGGTCTAGAGCAGGCAAACTTCTGTAAAAAGCCAAAAAGTACGTATTTTAGGCTTTGTGGGCATACAGTTTCTGGCAGAGCTACTCAACTCTGCTGTTGTAGAAAGAAAGCAGTCATAGGCGGTATGTTAGCAAATGAGCACGGGTGCCTTGCAATAAAACTTTATTATGAACACTGAAACTTGAATTTTATGTAATTTTAGCAAGTCATGAAGTATCGCTTTTCTTTTGATTTTTTTTCTCCCAACCATTTAAACATGTAACAATTCCAAGAAGTGAGAAGAGTGAAACAAGAAGCACTCTTTTCAGTGACCCAGTTTAGGGAGTCAGGGAAGTCTTCTTGGAGGAAGTGGCACTGAGCTGAGACAGGACAATAAAAAAAGAAAAGGAACAACTAAGCTTACTGGCCATACAAACACAGGTTTCAAGCTGGAACTGACAGTGGGTTGTCATTGCCGACTCCTGGTCTAGAGCCCTGTGTCCTGAATTGTTTAGTAGAACAAAATTACTTCATGGGCTATTACTGGGCATGCAGAAAAATGAATTTGGAAACTACTATAGAACTCGTATCTTTCTTAGAGAGTCAGTGCACTTTAGCATATTAAAGGCGCTGAGAAGTCCTGCAGTAAGAAAAAAAAAAAAGCATACAACGTGCTGTTTAGTGCCGCACTTTCCAAACTGGTCATGGGAAATTTCTTTCATGTGCTCCTTCCCTTCCTCCTCCTCTTCCTCCTCCTCCTCCTTTGCCACAGAATATATCTTTACTCCTTGTAGAACTGATATTCTGAAGATATGAGATTGCAAATGCTGGCCCAGAGGTCCTAAAGCTGTTGAGAACACAGTTTGAAAGCAGTGTGAGGAGTCCAAGGAAGGTTTTGGAAGAGCTGGGATTTCAGTCTGCCCAACTTTCTTGAGTTGAACTTCAGAGGGAAGGATTCTCTGGGGGTGGGGCGGAAAGCACTTGCTGACTAGGCTTCAGAATCTCTAACATGCCACTGGTCACAACAGACTTCTCCTCCCTTCTCTTCAAGCCTGGTCCTCCCCATCTCAGTCAGTAGCACCTGCATCCACCAGCTGCTTGGCCGTAGGATTTGTCCTTGACCCACTATTTACACTCCACACCCATTTCATCAGCAAGTGTTCTCAACTCTACCCTCAAACAGCCACTTCTCACCACCCACCCCAGTTCACCTGACCCCCCATATTTGGCACACACCCCTCAGCTATTCCTGGACAAATGGTCTCCAGGGTGGGGGTGAAAGGAAACCACTAAACCTTTTATTTATACTTGCTGGTTTTCCATCCTTCTTTCTGCATAATAATGTATGCACTGTACATTCCCCAATGTACATAATATATGACTGAAATAGAATGTGTTTATAATTTATAAATAATTTCTGCGGCATCTGTGTGCATGCACGCCTGTGTATACTGAGGGAGAGCTGGAGCATTTGGGTCATTTTGCATGAAATCTATCACATACACATAGAATGAAATCCAACTCTCCTCCCTGAAGAACAGCTAAAAATGAAGAAAACAGGAATAGTACTTGAAGGCACTGGAGAGTTAACATGACAGTGAAGATTTTCAGGGCCAAGATGTGGGAGAGGGATGGAACACACAAAGGCAAGCCAGCTTGTGTGAGCACGTTCCCCTAGGTGTCTCTTCTGCAGAAGAAAGGGGCTGAGAGAGTGAGAAGTTAACAGAGCTGTGGATAGATAATGGGGATGGAAAAACAAACATGATCCCTCAGGACCCCAGACACTACCACAACCCCTGAGGATTTGGTGTGGGAAAACCACACAGGGCTACAATCTAAGAGTAAGGGACACAACAGATAGCCTGGCCCTTGCAAGAAATGAAGCCCAGCTTTGAATCATCTCAGTCCCACAGCAGGTTAAGGAGATCAGGGATTGCCAGTGCCCACAGCTGCCCGCCATCAATAAGTGTACTTTCTGCAACAGGAAGTGCTTCCACTAGATCTGTTTTTCCTACACTACATCCCGCATTCGGTCAAAACCACCTAGTGCATGAATGAGGAGGGAAGACAGCAATACTTAGAGAGAGAGGGAGAGGGAGAGAAGAGGAAGAGGGACAGGGAGAGATAGAAAGAGAGGAAGAGAGAAATAAGGAAATAAGAGTTAAAAGAAACACACCAACAAGGAATCCAAAATAGTGGATTTAAGATAACTGCGCTTAATATATTCAAGGAAGTAAATATAAGAAGATTTTGGCAGAGAACTAGAAGCTATAAAAGAGGCTCAAAAGAACATCTTGGAAATGAAAAATATAATAATAACAAAGGAAGACCCCAGGGCTTCATGCCCAGATTCGACACAGCTGAAGAGAAAATTAGTGCATTGGAACAAGAGAAATATCTAGAAGGACGTATAGAAGAGAAAGCAGAAAAGAGCCAGAGACACAAGGATGCAGAGGAAAGGTCTATCACTCAAATATTGGAAGTTCCAGAAGGAGAGAAGAGAGAAAACGAGGCAGAAGTAAGATTTGAAGAGATAATAATGGAAAGATTTCCTAAACAGGTAGCAAAGCACATATTCCATGGGGACTCTGAGCCCCAAGCACGATAAATACGAAGAAAGCCACAAATAAGTGCATCGCGGCTGCACTTCTTCCTTCTGGTTGAATAATATTCCATTGTAGAGATACATAACCACATTTTCTTTATCCATTCCTCCCTCAGTGGACACTCAGGCTATCTCCATGCCCTGGCTATGGAAATTAGTATTGCAATGAGTGTTGCCGATATCTTTCTGAGCTGGCGATGTGAACACACCACCAGAAGTAGAATTGCTAGACCACTGAGAAGGCTCCCTTTGCTCCACATGCTTGTGGACACATGAGAACTTCTGTCCTTTTGTTGCTAGCCGTCCCAGCACGTGTGAGGTCATCAGCTTTCTTGATTAGATGCTCCTTGAACACAGTAGGCTCGTCCCCAGGTATGGCTTTCTGTTCCCTCGGCCTAGAAGGTTCTTTCTAGACATTGCACTGCACCCGAGCCTATTCTTAAGCATCACCTCCTCAGGGAGGCTTTCTCTGACCACTCTGAGAGTCCCTTGACCCCCTGCCCCTGGTCCTCTCTCTACTTCCACGGTGCTACTTTTTCTTCACTACCTGACATGATAGGACATGTATGCTTGTGTGTTCTTTGGTCTCTGTCTCTAGAATGGGAGCCCCATGAGAGCAGAACCTTGTTTTGTTCACCCCCGTTGAGTAGACCTAGCCTCGATAAATGTTGTTCAATGCATTCATGAATGCAAGAATGAATGAGTGTTAAGGTATTATAGACATAGGAAAGAATTCCAAGGCGTCCTCTACACAGCGAATGGGCACTTGGTTCTGATGAATCAGGGTGCTTTTTCAGGGGTGGGCCACATCCTCATCAGGTGGTGTTGGTCCCCAGGGATCCAAAGAAAATTGTTTTTTTAATGGGCAGTAGAAGCCTGTGGTTCCCATCTCCACAGAGACAAACCAGTAAAATGCAAACCCTCAGAGCCTTCTGGAGAAGTCGGGCTCCTTTTTAGAAAGCCGATGTTTGCTCTGGCTAAGATGATGTGTTTCATGATTTTTTAGTCTAACTTAGGAAATTTTACGACAGCCAATTAATCTATTTTAAAAGACCCAGTCAATGCAATTGAGACTTTTTTTCCTGAGATAATTGAGATGAAGCTTGAAAGAGATTTAAAAAAAAATTTTTAAAGCCTTTTTATTTATTGAACAGCTAAAGGCAAAGCCATCTGTTACCATAATGGTTGTCTTTGGGGGAAAGTTGTAAAGATGCCAACAAGTAAATATCCCCGTAAAATGTCCACCAGGATCCTACAGGCTATTCCTTCTCTCCCTCTCTGTCTTTTTTGGTTACCCAGGGGTGAGTGAGGAGTAAATGGCTCCAAGTGTTGGCTGGTGTCGCTGGATAAGGTCAGAGGGCGAGCAGCACTCAGGGTTCATGGTGCGAATATCTGATTTGTTAGATGCAAGTTTCCTGCAGACAGAGATGGGGGGCCTCGGGTGCTGAGGCCAAATTTCCTCTCAGGATGACTTTTGACCCGGTCCTTTCCCAGGGGTGACGGATGTACGATGCCTTCCCACGCGGTGCTGGGTCCGTTTACAGAAAGAGTAATGAAGCAGGACCTGCTGCTGGAAAACCCAAGGCCAGTTTTGAGCTAACCTGTGCCATGTTGGGCTACCCTGCGCCACACCCCAGCACTTTCCAGGTATCTGAGACCTAAGTGGGGAGCAGGAAGGTGGAGGTACGAGAACATGGGTCCCCAGCTGAGCTTCCTAGAGCCTGCCTGCCAATGTGTGGTTTAGAAATCATACGCCGTGCTATGCCCCGTGCCAGCCCCCTGCGCGTCCTCCCCGGGGGACCCTCCTTTCATCCGGACGGTGGTGGAGCTGAAACCCCAGTCTGTCACTCTGTCCCCTTTGATCTTCCTTGCAGATTTCAGACGGAGACAGGTTTTGGACTGAGGATCATTTTCACTGCGCAAATAGGTGTGCAGGAGATTTGATGGCAGCGTGATGTCAGAAACACTTTAATTCCCGAGCCCTGGGTTAGGTGAAGGTGGAAAATCTCCAGACAGCGCTGTATTAGATTCCCTCCCCCCCCCCCCCCCCCCCCCCCCGTTCCGCGGGGCCAGCTCCGGGCGCTTAGCACGGACTCTGTAATTGGGGGAGAGATTGCCAGTTGTCATGGGCAGCTCTGCTCTCTGGTAATGACCAGCGGCCCCAGTGCAAGGAGGCTGATGGCTGGGGCTTCTGATGAAAAACAGATGCAAATGTGACCGTGTGACTACAGGAAATCTCTTCCCAGGACAGGGCTCCAGCGCTGGAGGGGGTGGGGGGCGGGCGCCTGGGGGAAGGCCGGCTTTATCGCGGTTTGGTCTTTAAATGAAAGCGATTCTTGCATCAGAGCTATGAATTGCTGACATTGACCTGCAGTTTATTGCGCAAGAAATCGCACCAGCAACTTTTGCCTGTTTGACACTTCCTCACCCAGGAAGTGCGGGGCGGGCGGAGTGAGAAGACACAGCAGGGCCTCCTTTGCTTTTGGGAGGAGCACTCTCCTGACTGTGGGGACGTGGGTCCTGTGCGGACTTCGGACACCAGCAGGGGTCATGTCTTACGGACTGGAAGGCGTCCGGCCCCCAGGCAGGCCCGGGACACTGTTGCAAGAAGGGAAAAGAGCACATTCATGTTGGTTGCTCTAAATTTGGGCGTCATGAGTCTTGCTTGAGTCCCCTCAACGTTTACTTCCTTGCCCCGTCGTTTTTCTCACTTCCCTAATATCTCGTCAGGGCCCTAGGAAAAGGAACAGATTGTTTCTCGCCTAAGGTCATCTTTTGGGGAAGCACATCTGGCTTTCGAAAGTAGCAGGAGCCCTGGCCTGGAGGGAGAAAGGCAGGGCCCCGGTGAACTTTGGAACGGGACGATTCAGGCAGAGAGACCAGTCGCTGGAGGGGCCCGGGAGTCGGGACAGGCCTGCGGGAAAACGAGGCCGAGGCGGTTCCCTGGGAGGCCGGTGGAGCGGGCCAGGAGGCGGAGAGAGGCGCGGGGGCAGGAGGGCCATGGGAGGGAAGGAAGTGGGAGAGGGGCTGAAATCAGGCAAGATCGCCGTTGCCTTCATGTTTACCACGATGGCAGCAGGTTACGTGGTGGGTCCCCCCCTTCCGAACGCTCCAGTGAGGGAGCCAACTGGCCTCTAACAAGGTTTTCTCTTGCTTTTAGGATCACGGTCCCCTTGGGGACCGTATCTTGATCTGAGTTTTAAGAAGCTCCCTTTCGAAGCCCAGGGCCTCTCGGGGGAGAGCTTGTAAATGTGCCCCATGGCTCCCCAGGCCGCCATTGGCTGGTCTGAACAGTCCCCACAATCTGCCTCAATTTACCAAGTGCCCCTTTTCCATCTCCCCCCTCCATGGCTCCCGAGCGTCAGCTAACTAGGAGCCTGGTGTGCTCTGGGCACATCTGTTCTCTAAAGCCACATTTGCCTTGTCTGGAATGCCCTCCCTTCCCTCCTCACTCGATAGTGCTGTACGGATTCACGGGGCACAGGCCGAAGACCGGTGCCCTGTCTCCCTCTGTGGGAGCCATAGCTCAGTTCTCCGGCCACCAGAGTGGGCATGGTCTTGCCTTCTGTTTAGAAAGCTCTTATGAGCCAGACTCGACTTATGCATCTGCCTGGTGTCCAGGTGCTGCCTGTCACCCAGAGACCAGCAAGGCCTTCTTCTCCCTTTTGCCTCCAAACAAGTAGAAACAACAGGTATTTGATACATGTCAGTGGGAGGAATGAATGGGCTCTGTGGTGGGATCCTCTTTCAGATTTTCTAGAAACCAAGAGTTCATTTTCAAAAAAGAGTAGGTGAAGACTGTGCCAAAAAAGAAATATCTAGGAGGTTCAGTTGTCATCAGAAATAGCAAGTGAGCCAAATTCTGGCTGGAGAGATGATGTTTTGCCTGAGAATTCTGAGTCCAAAGAAGTCTATGATTAAAGCCTTCAATTCACTCATCACCATTCATCCATCCATCCATCCATCCATCATATATCCACCCATCATCCACCCATTGTCCATCCATCCATCCATTCATCCATCCATCCATCCATCCATCCATCCATCATCTATCCATCATCCATCCATCCATCCATGCATGCATCCATCGTCCATTCATCCATTCACCCATTGTCTGTCCATGTAGCCATCCATCCATCATCCACTCATTGTCCGTCCATCCATCCATCCATCCATCACCCACCCACTGTCCATCTATCCATCATCCATCCATCCATCCACCCATCCATCCATCATCCATTCGTCCATCCAGCCATTGTCCATCCATCCATCCATCCATCCATCATCTATCCAGCATCCATCCATCCATCCATCATCCACCCACTGTCCATCCATCCATTCATGTATATGCTTCCATTTATTTCCCCAAGTACTGATAAGGATATGAAGACAAATAAAACAAGTTTCCAGGCCTGAGAAGCACATAGATTCCGCACCTCCCCCCACCCCCCCGGGATAATCATGGCTATGTGAATGATTATTAGTAAGAGATTCAAAACAATATTTGAAAGTAGGGAATGGATAATGTAAATCAGAGTGTCCTTGGATGGAATGTCAAACAACCATGAAAATGATGACCACGAAGAGTAGGCCATCATATAAATGATGGTACACTATCACGTTAGTGAAAAAGTGTACATGCATCAGAAACAGGTGGACTTAGTGAAGAGAAGTCTGGAAGGAAATAGAAGAAATGTGGACAGTGACTTGAGTGGTGGGACATGGGTGACACCTTTTCTTGCTGTGCATTTTCTCGGGTTTCAGGAACGAGCCCATTCTCTTTGTAATGTCCTTACTCGAGGAGTAGAATGCTTGTGAGACTTTCTTCCACGTAGTCCACACTTTCTTTGACCCCTTGAACTTCTATCAGTAGAGTGCACTCTCTGTAACAGGAAAGCTATGCTGTCTTTCTGTGGTTGGAAAAAGAATACGCGTGTGTATATAAAATAAATACATAAAACAACATACTTTAAATACCCACCTATATATACACACATATACATACAAGCATGTACATACATACTCTTTTAATTTTTTTCCAGACGTCTTCTGTCCTGTTTCCAACCAGATTAAACCTGGGTGGGCTTCGCTGCTGGGTCTCCGCGGACCCCTGTGGGAAGCCTGGACGGGAGCCCAAACACTTGAAGTCAGTTGCTGGAAAGCGAGCGCCTCCTCACTCTGAGGCCACACCGAAGAACCAGCCGTCAAGTTTCTTCCTGGGGGAGAAATTATTAAGAGGCCTGTTTATAAGCATTAATGTGAACGCGCCTATTTCCACGCAGCGAATGGAGCTTTCCTTGGCTGCTCTTAGCTCCTGGTGTTTATCTGGGCTTCACATCCTTTGCAATTTAATATTCTGTGTCATAGTTTCCCCGTGGGCACGGTTCACCTCGTGCCTCTTGAACTCTCAGTTTACCCACCGTCACTCCCTGACCGGTGGTCCTGTGCGTTCCAGGACCTCTTCCCTTTCCCCCCGGGGGTGTATACTGTGATGGATGGGCCTGTTTTCGTTGGCAGCCCCTCTCTCACAAGTAAGATTTTCAAGGATCTAGACATGCTCCAAGGGCATTTGTAAGTAGTTCCACTGCTTGCAAAAGACAGTGACTTCTCTGGAAACTGAGGTTGAGGTTGCTTTTTTTGCAAGGAGCTCAAATCTCAATACCTTCAGCTCTGGCCAATAAGAGCTCCGAGGGCGGCTCTTCTGGGGACCCCTCACTCTGGGGAGGGCTCTTGGCTCCCAGGCAGGGCGCGGGCCTGGGGAAGCATCCTGCCTTGGGGGAGGGAGGGCCCATCTCCAGTCTTCCCCTGGGCCGGTGTTAATATTCAGCGCAGGGCATGACTCCGTTCCTGCAAAGAGTGGTCAGTGCTTTGTAGGAATGATCTCCTTCGATCGGAGAAATCAGAGTCGTTGCTTCGGGCCACTCAGGAAGGTGCGGGGCTGGGCCAGCCAGGTCTATGCGGCTCCCAAATTTCCCTTGTGACCTTTGTGTCTGCGGATGCCTGCATCTCACGCTGCTCCGTGGTGCAAGGGACTCCCACACCCCGAGTGAGTACACCGCTGCTTTATTTAGAGATAAATGCCAAGGAAGAAAATCCACAGCTGAAAATCGCGTGCCAGAGAAGCTCTGCTGGTCCACGACAAAGGTGCCCAGCTTTATAGTGCAAAGGACAATCAGTGGGGCACCTGGGGGGCTCAGTCGGGGAAGCGTCTGCCTTTGGCTCGGGTCACGATCTTGGGGTCCTGGGGTCGAGCCCCGCGTCCGGCTCCCTGCTCAGAGGGGAGCCTGCTTCTCCCTCTCTCTCTCTGCCCCTGCTCATGCTCTCTTTCTCTCTCTCTTGCTCACTCTCTCCCAAATAAATAAATAAATAAATAAATAAATAAATAAATAAATAAAATCTTTAAAACAAAGCAAAGAAAAGGAGAATCAGGACAGGAGGCACAGGAGCCTCTCTCACCAGGGAAGGAGGAGCTTGGGAAAACTTCCAAAGGGGACAGATTTTAAAAATGAACGACTTTCAGCTCATGAGGACTCGATGAAGGAGGCGGTGGACACCAGGAGGTGCCGGCGGGAGGGCCATTCCGTGGTTCCGTGTGGCCCCGGGGCCGCCTTCCTCGTGGGCCGGGTCGGGCCGGGTTCGGGCTGTTGCGGGGGGCGGCTGCCCGGCATCACGTTCCTACTCACTGTCACACCGGGGCTGCGTGTGCGCCTTCCACGGAGGCCGTCCCCCTCGCTGGGGCAAGGGAAGGAGTCCGCGCGGCCACTCACACCGGTGACATTGCCTTTGGGGGGCAAATAGGATTTTGCAGCGTAGTCTCTTGTCGAATCCTGTGGACACGTTCTCACGGGACAGAGCAGAAGCAGTGGTCTTCGTCGGCGTGATTCAAGGCTCCTGCCCAGAGCTTTGGGAGGCTCAGACTCCCTGCGGGCGGAGCTGTCACCGGGGAGGTGGGCTGTCCCGTGCCCTCTGCGGCGCAGGGCTCCTCGGGGGCCCTGGGGCTTCGTGGACACACGTGCTCTGGGGCCCCCAGCCCGCCACCCATGTCGCGCCTTACTTGGTGCGGACACCGCCGCACGCCCGCTCCGGGAGCTCTCTGGGAAAGAAAACGATGACAAGCCCGAGCTTTCCGAAGCTCCCCGTGCGCGCGATTTGTCACAGCGCAGAGCCGGCCTCTGAGGCTTCACTTTTCATGAACTCGTGCTCGAGCTGACGTACTTCTAATACCAGGAAAAGGGGAACGCGGGGTCCTTGGTGTCCCCAAAGGGGAAGCGAAACAGACGCGCAAGACAATTCCATTCAAGAAAAAAACCCAGAGAAAACTGCTTAGAGAAATATGACTTGTCCCCGCGGTGAACGGCTTCTAAATTGAGGGCGGCGCTCAGCGGGGGACACTGGGAAGGCTTTTGAAGAACGAAATGAGGAAATGAGGAGTCACCCCGGGTTCCTCGGGTGTACGGTTCGCCTCGACTTTTGTGTGGAACATGATCCCCTGCCAAACAGATTCTCCATACAAGGCCTGTGGCTCATGGTTGGGAAACTGCCCCCTGGCCAGCTGACTTTATTTTATTCTATTCTATTTTTGAGTTTTTGTTGAAATTTCAGTTAGTTAACAAACAGTGTAATATTAGTTTCAGGCATACGAGGTAGTGACTCAATACCTCCATCCATCACCTGGTGCTCATCCCAAGTGCCCTCCTTCATCCCGTCCTCTGGTCCCCCCCGGCTCCCCACCCTGCCACCCAGCTCCCCTCGCAACCGGCAGTGTGTTCGCTGTCATTAAGAGTCTGTTTCTTGGCTTGTCTCTCTTGCCCTCTCTTCTCCCCTTTGCCAACCGACTTTAAAAAGAAGCCGAGGAAATTGCACTACTATGTATTTACCCAAAAGATAAAAAAATACACATTCGAAGGAGCCCATGCACCCAGATGTTTATGGGAGCCTTATCAACAACAGCCAAATTATGGAGAGAGCCCAAGTCTCACTGAGTGATGAAGGGATAAAGAAGATGTAGGGCGTATATATAAATGTATTAGACACTACATATATGTATGAAATACATACAATGGAATATTACTCAGCCATCAAAAAGAATGAACTCTTGCTGTTTGCAATGACATGGATGGAGCTAGAGGGTATTATGTTAAGTGAAATAAGTCAGACACAGAAAGACAAATATCGTATGATCTCTCTCATATGTGGAATTTAAGAAACAAACTGGGGGGACATTTGGGAGGGGGAAAAGAGGGGGAAACAAACCATGAGAGACTTTTTTTTTTTCAAAGATTTTATTTATTTGTCAGAGAGAGAGAGAGAGCACAAGCAGGCAGAGAGGCAGGCAGAGGGAGAGGAGGAAGCAGGCTCCCTGCTGAGCAAAGAGCCTGACATGGGACTTGATCCCAGGACTCTGGGATCATGACCTGAGCCGAAGGCAGCCGCTCAACTGACTGAGCCACCCAGGTGTCCCCCTTGAGAGACTCTTAACGAGAACAAACTGAGGGTTGCTGGAGGGGGAAGTGGGGGGGGGATGGGTGGGGGGATGGGCTAGTAATCAAATGATGAACCACCGAACTCAACTCCAATATTGAACTCTATGTCAACTAATTAAAATTTAAATAAAAAGGTAAATAAATGGAAGCCGAGAGAAATTCACTAATGAACCGTCTGCCTTGGACCCGCCTTCAGATGCGGTTGTGGCTTTGCTTGAAGACAGGCAGCCTGCTGTTTCCATCACTCTCAGCATTTCCTGAAATGGACTGGCCTCCTCGCCTGGACAGGGCCCCTACTCACCTGGGGACACAGGAGTTCCTAAGTGCACGTTGGCTAATTTCCACACATGCAGGGAAGAGAGAGGGACAAGGAAGGACAGGGATCTCTTGGGCACTGTCTTCCTCCCTCGAGAGCTCCTGAGGTTTTTCTCCGGGTTACCAGGAAGGTGGGTGAATTCATTTCCTTGGCTCCGTGGCAGGAGGGGTGGGAGAAGGCCGTCTGTCTGGCGGCCCCGTCTCTTTGTCTTGCCTCATTTGGCATTGGTTGCGGCGGCGCACAGACAGCAGGGGCCTTTGGGAGAGACTCCGTCCACCCACCCAGGGCTACTGCTCACACCACGGTCCCAGGGCGACAGGCACGTCTCAGCCCGGGCCGTGAGTGCTCCAGTGTGTGTCCAGTGATGAAGAACCAGCACTAAGTTGGGGTGCCACTCCCCCCGGGCCAGGCTGGCAACACCCCTGGGGCGGGGAGGGTCCGTGTGGGGCTAGGCACCCCGGGACCGGATGAGAGTTTGGCCAGAGATCTGGTTTTTCTCTCAAGGGCTGTGCTTCAAACCCAGAGCCGTCCGACGGAGCTGATTTTTTGAAGAGTGTTGGGTTTCCAAATCTCCTCTGCTGGAAGTTCCTCAAGACCCAAGGGGTCCTTGAAATGCTTAGAAGTTTTCCTTCCCTTTAACTTTATTTAAAGAAAGCTATTTTCTTGTGAAAGTATTCATGTTGTTCATTGTAGAACATCAGTCAATTAAAAGGAAAAACTTCAACATGAATTTCTGCCACTCAAATTACGCTGCTAAAAATTTGGGGTCGATCTTTTTTTTTTTTTTTTTTAAAGATTTTACTTTTTAAGTAATCTCTATACACAGCGTGGAGCTTGAACTCATAACCCCAAGAGCAAGAATCATGTGCTCTACTGACAAGTCCAGCCAGGAGCCCTGGGGTCGGTCTTTCAACATCTGAAGGGACCGCAGTCTACACACTGTTTGTAACTAGCATCTCTTGCTTAGTAGTTTATCATGAACATCTTCCCATGATAACACGTTTTGCTCTACTGTTGCTCTATTTCTTCACTATGACCTACTTTCTCAATGGGTAGAATTAATTTTTATTCCTAATGTAGTTCTTCAACCTGCTGGTGTTCCCACAGTGATTCTTTTACTGTTACAAATGATGCTCCTCTTGGGTTCATGAATCAATATTTATTTAGCTCAGAAGATTTGCCTCTTAACCTACTAAGGGGGCTCCTCCTTCCTCCCTCCCTCCCTCCCTCTCCTCTCTCTCCTTCCCTCTCTCTCTTTCTTTCTTCTATTGAAGTATAGTTGCCAGGAGGCAACTTTTCCCTCCCTCCCTCCCTCTCCCTCTTCCTTTCTTCCCTCCTTCCTTCCTTCCTTCCTTCCTTCCTTCCTTCCTTCCTTCCTTCCTTTCTTTCTTCCTTCCTTCCTTCCTTCCTTTCTTTCTTTCTTTCTTTCCAGGCAATACTAACGATGAGACTTTGAAATTAAAATAAAAAATGGAAACTTCCAAATAACCAGCTGGGGTAGTTGTCCATTCACAGATGAATGAATTCAGTCAACACTGAAGACCCCCTCCGTGGCCCCAGGAAACAGCCAGAAGCCAGGGGACCTGCCCTCCTTGGGTCCCGCCCCGGGCAGAGAGGAAGTAAGAAGGACAGCGGAGTGGGAGGTGGTCAGCATCCAGGGGCTGCGTCTATGAGGGAGGAAAGGAGGGGACAGTGTATCTGGCTGAACTAGGCTGTGTATGGACCCATGAGTCAACTTCCTAAAAAGGTGGGGTGTGGTAAGGGTTATGCTGAGTACAGAAACTTCTAGAACACAAGGGCTTAGGGTCTGGCTTTGTTTTTTTTTTTTTTTCATTTCAAAGATCTCTTCCTCATTTTATTCAGCTCAATACCTCAGCATTTTACAATTATAGTACTCTACATGGATTTATGTGCTATTTATGCAGTTGTGTATTTTTAAGGTAATTTTTTTTTATCATGTTCAATTAGCCAACATAGAGTACATCATTCGTGTTTGGTGTAGGTTCAACAATTCGTTATTTTCCTATAACACCCAGTGCTCGTCCCATCACGTGCCCTCCTTAATGCCCACCCCCCAGTTACCCCATCCCCTTACCCCCTCCCTTCTGGAACCCTCAGTTTGGTTCCTGGATGGCTTTGTTTTTAATTAGAGCTAAGACCTTAGGTTTAACATTACCTTTCATGGCCTTTAACTGAGTAACTACTTTTTTCTGAGTCTGGTCTGTTTTATGGATCAAAATAGCTCCTTTTGGTAGAAATGCCAAGAACAGTTTATTTCAGTATAAAATGTGGACAGTGTTATTTTATTTTATTTTTCAAAAGATTTTATTTATTCATTTATTTGAGAGAGTGTGTGAGCCTGAGCAGAGGGAGGGGCAGAGGGAGAGAGAGAATCTCAAGCAGACTCCCCACTGAGCACAGAACCAGATGCTGGGCTCGATCTCACGACCCTGAGATCATGACCTGAGATGAAATCAAGAGTCAGACTCTCAACCGAATGTGCTTTAGTGTTCTTATTAAAGGGACGTAAAATCTAGTCCCTCTTGTAAGTCACCACAGCATTCGTTAACCCCTCCTGGGTTGCCACTGGAAGGAGCCCCTTCTGGAAGTTTTCTTGTCCTCGGATGCCTCCTGAGAAGCCCTGGCACCTCCACTTTGACCTCCGAGGACCCCTCTCTTTCGCCTACCCTGAAACTTGGGCCAAAGATCCCAAGACAAGGCAGGGCCAGGGTCTCAGTTCGAGGTTCTGGGATGGGCCATGTGTTGACCGGGTCCAGCTCAGAAGCAGGCTGGACCCTTGCATTCATCACAAGAGCCCTCCCAGGGCCCGGTCCCCTCCACCTTGAAAGGGCCGGTGTCAGCGTCTGCAGTCTGGACAGGAATGTGTGTCCCCCAAAAAGGTCTGTTGGAATCTTCACCCCAGTACCTCAAATAGGACTTGATTTGGAGTAGGGTCTTTATAGAGCTCATCGAGTTAAAATGAGGTCATTAGGATGGGCCCTGGGACTGTGTCTTTCATAACAAGGAGAAATGTGGACACAGACACGTGGGGAGAGCACCATGTGATGAAGCAGGCAGACATGGGTGATGCTTCTGCAAGCTTAGGAACCCCCAGAGATTGCCAGCAAAGCCCCAGAAGCCGGGGGGAAAGGATGGAGTAGAGTCTCCCTCCCCGATTTCGGGAGGAACCAGCCCTGCCCACATCTCGACTCAGACTTCTGGCCTCCAGAGCCCGAGACAGTAAATTTCTTTGCAAACTTCTCCATCTTCGGGACTTGGTTTGGCGGCCAGGACACCTGCGTGTGTCGGCCTCCCGGGAAACCGGACTGGATCTGCTTTCTCGAGGTATCTGGTTTGCTTTTGGCCATCACTTGTCTGGTGACACCGCGAAAACCAAAGAGGAAAACCCATGAAAACCAGCCAACTGAACAAAAACAACAACAAAGGCGTAACAGCCGACTCCTTCTGCATCTGGGTTCTGGCCTTGTCCTTGGCCATGGTTTCCAGTCCTGACGGCCCGTTAGAATCACCTTGGGAGCTTTTAGGAAAGCACCCGAGATGGAGCCCTGCACAGAGCAATGGGATCGGAGTCTCCGGGGGCTGGGGGAACCCCGGCGTCCGTGTTTCCGAAAGTGGATTTGAGGGCACAGCAGGCTTGGGGGTTCAGGAGATGTCACTGACCCAGCCTCGCCCCGGCACCCCCAGAGTTCCGAGCATCACTCACATGGGAGCCCACGTGCACCGGGAATGTTGGTCCCCGCTCACGGGCCCTTCTCCCCGGGTCCCTGTGTGTCTCCTGTCTCGCGGGAGGACACCAGTCACGGGATTTAGGGCCACTCCGCCTGGGATGATCTCTCCTAGGGAACCTTCCCTCAGTTTCACCTGCCAAGACCATTATTCCGAGCCAGGCCCCGCTCAGGGGCTCCAGGTGGACCCGTCTTCTGGCGGGGGACACCATTCCGCCCACGATCCCTGGAGGATTTTAAAGAGCCCTGCCGTCCAGTCTCACCCCCTGTCCCTTCCACCGGATCCCGCGGCATCGGGGACACGGTCCTGGGGAGTTTTCAAAGCCCCCGGTTGCAAAACCAGAAGAAGCCTTTGTGTTTCCAGTTGCTTTTTATATGACGGGAAAATCCGAACTGAAAGAGGGCCGGGGTGGGGGGTGGGGTCCACCTGGTGGAGGGTTCGGTGCAATTTCTACTCCGCCTGGTGCCTCCTCGGGTTCGGGGGTGTGCGTGGGTGTCTCCTTGGTGAAAGAGCGGTTGTGGGCTCCCCGGCTCAGGCTTCAGCTGCCGTGTGTTATTTCTGGCCTTTCTGCACCTGGATGGCCTTGGCTCGGGCGAGGAGATGTTTGTGCTCACGGGGCAGCCGGCCGCTTTGTAATCCGAGTCTCCGGGGCTCGCACGCAGGTCTGGAACAAAGCGCTTCTTCAGCCCTCTGCGTCCTGGGTTTCTCATAAGAAACCATGAACTTGGTTTTCTTGGGCTTGTCAGCTGGGTTTCCAACGGGGCGCTTTTGATCCACAAAAGGGTTATTCAGCATTCCCTTCAGTCTTAATTAATTGCAGACCCTCTGGACGCCGAGCCCCGTCTGGTTTCCATTCCGCCCTCGGCTGCGTGCCCTCTGCGTGGCAGCCCTGCTGGCACAGCCCCCTGGGGGGCTCTGTCCCCGCTGCCCCGCCCCGACCTCAGCCGGCTCCTCGTGGGGTGGGCGCCGAGTGAACTTGAGCCTCAGACGGCAGCTCGGATCAGTTTCCAGGGCTGGCAGCCTCAAGTTTGCAGTTCTGGACCTGGTTCACGTCCAGGGAGAGGGGACAAGAGCCTGGTGAAGGAACTGGCTCGTGGGACCCGCGTCCCTGCCTGAATACAGGACAGGAGTGTCCCAGAGCCCAGACAAAGGACTGGCATGGGGTCGAGCACCAGCTTTGCTTCACGAGCTGTGGGACCTGAAGTCATTTCTGAACACTTCTGTGCCTTACGTGACCCCTAAACCACGGTTATGAGAGCGGCCCCTTCCTCGGGGGTGCCTGCTGTGACATCCTTAGGCCCAATTCCCAGTACATGCACATTGTCATTGCCCTGACCTGTCATCGGCCTGAGACTCTGCCTGAAAATTGCACAGATGATCATCAGAGATCATGTCAAGGAAAAGCCACCTTCATTTGTGCCTCTGGGAAGACGTGGAAGGGCTCCAGGTGGGTCCTCCCAGTGATGTCTCATCGCTGCGTCTCCTGGGCGCCACAGCCTTCTCTCAGCCGCTGGTCACCTTCCATGCTGCGGAGGACACCATTCAACCCCTTCCACCTACATCATTCTCCTTGGACCCCCCTCATTCTCCTTGACCCCCAGATGCAAATGCCTTCCAGGGTAGGCCCTCCTGCCTGGGCGTGCAGGAAGGGCAGTCCCTGGGTGTGCAAAGCCAGATTCTCCCAGGGTGTGCAAAGGCCTGAGGAGGGGGTGGCTGAGGTCCCTGGAGGCTAGCAGTTATATTACCAGTGTTAGCAAGTGGCAAGGCTGGGACTTGAACTCAGGGCTGTCGAGCTCAAGTCCTTCCCATCTCACAGAGAGGAGCAGGTGTGAGGGCCTGCCCAAAGTCTCCGGGAGCCAGTGCGATGGTCAGCCGTGTTTTTCAGGGCTGGTGTTGGCTTCCCGTCTTTGTACAGGACCCAGAGCTCACTCCCAGGCCTCAGTGCAAATGCCTATTGATCCGGAACGATACTAAGGGTGTGTGGGTGCAAATCTAGAACCTTCCATGCAGCCATAGTGACATATGGTTCTTGCTTTTTGTGACGAGGCTTCTGACTGTCATCCAGTAGACACTCACTGGGCATCTTGCTGACATGTCTCTTGGATGCTGAGCAATTTGGGGGGGGAAGGAAAACAAAACAATAAATGAGTCTTATTGTCCCTGGCTCAGCAGACTGGCATTTTCAGTGGGGGAAATAAAGCAGAAGTTTCAAGGGACCTGAAAGTCCCAACGACTAAAGGCTACTGCCTCTCCGTGTGTGGACAGGGGGCAGGTCTGGGAGGGCTGCACAAGGCCAGAAGAGTTTTGTGGGTGAGGGAAGATTGAGTGGGGCTTTAAAGGGCGAGGGAGGGGGGCGCAGGATGGGATGCCTGTGGCTAAGGCTTGGGGCCTCCGTGGGGCCCGCGATCATCAGGAGCCTGGCATGACTGCAGCAGAAACCAATGTCCACGCAACGTGAAGGGGATTGGCAAGCGGCCGACCTCGCTCAGAGCCGTGGTTAAGACGAGCCAGATGTGTGCACGTAGGAGCCTTGTGTAAATTTGCTCTGTGCTTCACACTAGTGGAGAAAGCACCCTCCGCGCTGGGTTTGGTGCCCCTGGACTCTGAAGTGAAGGGTACAAGGCTCTGGTCAGGTTCTTGGGCAGCTTTGGAGTGAGACAGGCCAAGCCAGAGCCTGCAGAAGGGTCTCTAACAACAGCGATGGGCAGGTGCTCTCGGCTTGCCGTGGCAGCCTTCCCTGCACACACACCTGCCCCAGGAGCTGTGCTCTGTCCCCTGGGAGCAGGGGGGAGCGGACGGCTCCCTCTGGAGCAGCCAGAGCTGGGATAAGTCCATGCCCTAAGAAGGCTCACAGTCCCGCCCCCCGCCTTCCCCTCGCACCCCCCCCCCC
>LNAC01000920.1:357482-465610 GCA_002007465.1 Ailurus styani
CCCCCCCCCCCCCCCCGGGGAGGTTTGCCGTCACCAGGATGCCAGTCGGGCCCTGCGCAGCGACAGGGGCTGGGAGCTGGCTCCGCCCACCCCAGGTTAGGAGTTGAATGGGGAGCCCACCTGGAGAGGCAGATCTCTAAGGGCCCAGATGGGTGAGGAAATGAACGTGCTTCTTGACTTTTACATGTCATTTTACAGATATCCTGAAGCAAGGGGGGCTGGCGGGGTGTCTTCGTCACTGTTATTTGCATGAGGATTGTTGGGTCTGGCACAGCCTTCCCGGCAGCCTCACCTGCGGCACCTGAGAGACAGCTCTGAGCTTTGAGAACCCGAGGCCCTCCCAGGCCAAAAAGCTAGTGCACGCTTGTCCTAATGATGCCCATCACGTGGTGTCCCAGGCACCTAAGGACAGAGGGGCGCTGGCAAGGAGCAATTGGCAGGAGGGCGGAGGGGCGGTGGGCAGGAGGCGGTGGGAAGAAGAGTGACGGGAGCTGGGGGGTGGGGCTATGGCCTCCCCCCACCCCCCCATCGCCGCAGCCCTAGCAGGGGGCGCATGCGCAGAAGGGGCAGGGGTGAAGGCTGGCCGTGGGGAGGGCAAGCTGGTGCCGGTGTTTAGATCAGCAGGAGGAGCTGGAAGGCTTTGCATCCTCTCTGGCAGGGGGATTAAGTGACACTGGGCAAGAGACTACCTATTTCTGAGTTTCAGCTTCTTTGTTTAAAAGATGGCAAAATACCCACTTGCCAGGCTTGCATTGTACAGGGCATAGTATCTGCAAACTGTTATGTGAGAATAATTCATCATCAGCCATCTCTGCTCTGCAGAAAGGCTTTGAGTCAGTTTATTATCAAGTGTGAACCAGGATTCTGAAGGCTGCCTAAAAAGTGGTCCTTTCCCAGGTGGTAACCGAGATCTATAAAGAACGTCTCAAACTCAATACCCCACCCCCCCAATAAAAATCTAGTCAAGAAATGGGCAGAAGACATGAACAGACACTTCTCCAAAGAAGACATACAAATGGCCAACAGACACATGAAAAAATGTTCAAGATCACTACCTATCAGGGAAATACAAATCAAAACCACAGTGAGATACCACCTCACACCAGTTAGAATGGCAAAAATTAACAAGACAGGAAACATTAAGTGTGGCGAGGATGTGGAGAAAGGGGAACCCTCTTACACAGTTGGTGGGAATGCAAGCTGGTGCAGCCACTCTGGAAAACAGTGCGGAGGTTCCTCAAGAGGATAAAAATAGGGCCAGGACCCAGCAGTGGCACTACTGGGTATTTACCCCAAAGATACACATGTAGTGAAAAGAAGGGCCATCTGTACCCCAACGTTCATAGCGGCAACGTCCACAATCACCAAACTGTGGAAAGAGCCCAGATGTCCATCGACAGATGAATGGATGAAGAGGATGTGGTCCATAAACACAATGGAATATGACTCAGCCATCAGAAAGGATGAATACCCACCATTTGCATCAACATGGACGGAACTGGAAGGGATTATGTTAGGTGAAATAAGTCAAGCAGAGAAAGACGATTACCATATGGTTTCACTCATATGTGGAACATAAGGAGTAGCACGGAGGACCACAGGGGAAGGGAGGGAAAACTGAATGGCAAGAAATCAGAGAGGGAGACAAACCACGAGAGACTCTGGACTCTGGGAAACAAACTGAGGTTACAGAGGAGAGATGGGGGGTGGGGTAACGGGGTGATGGGTACTAAGGAGGGCACATGATGTGATGAGCACTGGGTGTTATACATAACTGATGAATTGTTGAACACTACATCAAAACTAATGATGTACTGTATGGTGGCTAACTAAACATAAAAAATAAATAAAATGAAATAATAATAATAATAATAATAATAATAATAATAATAATAATAATAAGTGGCTCTTTCCTGAGAGCAGCCTTCCCCGGGGTCTCACTCAGGTTCTGATGAGGGCAGGGATTCTTCCCTCTCCGGGCCCCATGACCCTTTCGGTGAAACCTATGGACCCCTTCTTAGGACGATGTTTTTAAATGCATCAAAGAAAACATGCTGGATTATAGAGTAAATCAGTTACCTTGATACACACTTATCAGCTTTAAAACTTTTTAATGTATTTTGTTGTAAGATCTATCAGCCATTCTTACAAGCATTCTACAATCTCAAAGTAGCAATGGGCCGTCACTGCAGTTTTGAGGTTGCAGGAACAGAGGTAACGTTACCGTCACTGTGTATGTATTTCTAATCCATGACCAAGTCCCGGTCTGTCCCTGAAGTTCGTGTCCATTCATGATAGAAGGAAATGCTAATTTTCAGGTAGAGATTAGTAAAAATAAAAATATTATTTTCCCACGCAAGTTCACGGACCCCCTGGATTCTCTGGGAGAATGTGGACTCCTGATCAAGGCCCTTCAAATTAGAGCTTATTTACCAGGAATGTCTGCCGGGCTTCTCACAACTGGGCTGCACATTCCATTCCTTTCCCTACCTCCCCCATCTCTCCTCTCCCCCCATCCCTCCCCCACCTTTGCACCTCACCGCCTTTCTTTCTCTCTCTCCTCCCGCTCCGTCTGTCCCTCCTCCCTTCTTTCCCTTCCTCGCCACTGTGTTCCCAGCCTCACACCTTGCCTGGTACACAGCAGGCCCTGATAACTATTTCCCAGCCTGAATGAAGTCCTTCAATCACAGGCACAAGGAGGGGCTTCTCCTATGACGATCCCAGTCCTGTGTGTCGTGTCGATAAAAAGGAGCTCCGCCCGAGTCCCTGCCCTCTAGAGACTTGACTTGGTGGGGACTTGGTTGGGGAGATTGTGTCTGCGGGAAGCAGACAGTGTGTGTGTGTGTGTGTGTGTGTGTGTGTGTGTGTGTGTGTGTGTGAGTGTGTGTGCACAGACGCTGTGAGCAGGTGAGCGGCATGGGCCCGGAGTGCCCCCTGGGTCTTGGCTTGGCTGCAGAGGGGAGGCTCCCCGCGGGCTGCAGGTGGCCAGCTGCTCCCTTGGGGCCGGGTTCCCAGCCCCAAGCCTGGGCACATGCTGCCGTTTTCACTCCTCAGTGTGTCCCAGGTTTGTTCTCATGCTCTTCGGTGACTCATGCCCCCCTAGCTTCCAGGACAAATCCTCAGAGCTCGCGGCTTTCCACCTGGTGCTTTAAAGCACATTCTGCAAGTCTCGTTCCCGTGAACGCGCACACATCCCGGCAGGGAGTTTCCCACACCAGGACCTCAGCACAGCAAGCACATCGCTCTCCTCTTCTCGCTGGAAGCTCTGGGACTTTCTGCTGCATTTTGGTTGGCACCTTGGTTTCTCTGGAGGCTTCCTGGGGCCGGGCGCGCCCTGACTTGTTGGTACTGCTGGTGGTCCCACGGTGGGACGGGGTTAACCCCACACTGGTCAGTGAAGTGGTGGTTCTGGCTCCCAGTGGTGTTTGGCCCTGCGGGGACCTCGGAGTATATTTTAAGAGCAAATGTCAGACTCCCCTCTAGGGACGTACATGGTGAAGGCAAGAGAAAAAGGCCCTGGTTCAGGGAGTGAGGTCACTTTTCTGGAAAGCCGCTGGTTGATTTCTGCCTGGCGCAGGGACCGCAGACGGGCCTGAGGAGCGGGCGCTGGACAGCTCAGGCCGTTGTGACCGGGCAGCGGTGGGCCGGCTCCGGCTGGTGGTGGTCGGGCAGGAACCTGGGTTTGGGGTCCCTGGGTCTCCTGACGGTTTTAAGCGAAGCAGGAGAACTTTTCTTTTTCTTTTCTTTTCTTTTCAGATTTTATTTATTTATTTATTTGACAGAGAGAAACACAGTGAGAGAGGGACACTCAAGCAGAGGGAGTGAAAGAGGGAGAAGCAGGCTTCCCACTGAGCAGGGAGCCCTATTCAGGGCTCGATTCCAGGACCCTGGGATCATGACCTGAGCCAAAGGCAGACACTTAACAGACTGAGCCAGCCAGGCGCCCCAGGAGATCTTTCTTTTCTTTCTTTCCTTTTTTTTTTTTTTAAGATTTTATTTATTTAACACACAGAGAGATGACAAGTAGGCAGAGAGACAGGCAGAGAGAGGAGGAAGCAGGCTCCCCGCTGAGCAGAGAGCCTGATGCGGGACTTGATCCCAGGACCCTGAGACCATGACCTGAGCCGAAGGCAGAGGCTTTAACCCACTGAGCCACCCAGGTGCCCAGGAGATCTTTATTTTCGATCAAATCTTAAATACTGGCAACTAACTCAAGATGTAAACTTTTTTTTTCCTAAAGATTTTTATTTATTTATTTGACAGAGAGCACAAACAGGGTGGAGGGGCAGAGGGAGAGGGAGAATCAGGTTTCCTGCCAAGCAGGGAGCCCAATCTGGGGCTCGATCCGAGGACCCTGAAATCATGACCTGAGCTGAAGGCAGAGGCTTAACCGACTGAGCCACCCAGCCCCCCTCAAAATGTAAACTTTTTATTTTATTTTATTTTTTTAAAAAGATTTTATTTATTTATTTGAGAGAGAGAGAGTGAGAGAGGGCATGAGAGGAGAGAAGGTCAGAGGGAGAAGCAGACTCCCCGTGGAGCTGGGAGCCCAATGTGGAACTAGATCCTGGAACTCTGGGATCATGACCCGAGCTGAAGGCAGTCGCTTAACCAACTGAGCCACCCAAGCGTCCTCAAAATGTAAACTTTTAAATTTTGTATGTTTTGATGGGCCCGGACAGAACACATCTATGTGCTAGAGTTTGCCTGTGAGTTCTCTCACCTTCGAACTCACCCAGCAAGGTGGGAATATCGGTGCCAGGTCTGAGCACCAGTAGCTCCCAAATGTGAACGAGGTTCTAAAGAGAGGAAACCATTTCGTGGACGCGCCTTATGGCTTGCTGTTAGCAGTGGCAATTAGCTACGTACGCACGGGCAGCCAGTAGCCCGTTGTGGGAACACAGTGCTTGAGTCTTGAATAATTATTTTATAATCACCATGAATGCTCATTGTTTTTTATTTTGTTTTGTTTTTGCTAGATTTTTAAGATCCTCAAGGGTGGAGCCAACAGAGACCAAAATCTGTGCGAGTTTCTCATGGCTGTCGTATCAGGTGACCATAGCAACACATTAGATTTCCGGAGGGCAGAAGTCCCAATTGGGTCTCATTAAAGCTAAAATCATCAGCAGGACTCTGTGCCTTCTGGAGGCCCTCGTGGAGACCTCTGTCTCCTTGCCTTTTTCAGGGTCTGGAGGCCGCCCACATCCCTTGGCTCTTGGCCGTGTCACTTCTTCCTTGGCTTCCATCCTTGCTGCTCCTCCTGCGTGGAGAGTCGTGGCTGGAGTGTGGTCATGCTGGCTGCGCTGGGGGCAGCTGCCCGGGAGCCCTGCAGTCAGCACAGGCTCGGAATCCCAGCTCCCTCCCCGCCTGACCCAGCAAATCCCACCACCTCTTCTTTTTATTGTGATACAATTGACATACGTTGTGTAAGTTTAAGGCGCACGACATACTGATTTGATGCAGTTCTGGTGTGACATGATTGTCACTGTGGCATTGCTAAAAGCTCTGTTTCATCCTGTAACTATAGTTTCTCCCAGTCCCATCAGCTCTGGGCACATCAGGTCAACACCGGGGAAGAGGGGACCATAGCAATGCCTGTCCCGGGGGGCTGGGGGGTTATGTTGTTGGATGAGCTGACAAATCGGGATGCTTAGCTCAGCTGTGACAAGGAAGAGGGCAAAGCGCAGCTTCTTCCGGCCATGGCTGGGGTGACCAGCTGCCTCCAGCCCTTTGCAGGGGGTTCTATGAGGGGACTGAGAAGATCCTTGGGCAGTGGGAAAATCTCGACAGTCCCGGACAAATGGGGATGAGGGATGATGAGGTGGTCACCCTGCTAGGTGCTACCGTCACCATCTTTTTAAATTTTTTTATTATTTGCCCCAGAGGTACAGGTCTGTGAATCAAGCTTACACCTTTCACAGCACTCACCATAGCACAGTCCCTCCCCAATGTCCATAACCCATCCACCCTCTCCCTACTATCATCACCATCTTAATCAACATTGCCTGAGAGGAAAGGAGAAGGGGTAGTTTGAGGGTCAGGAGGCTTCCAGGAGAGGGAGCCCTGGGGGATTTTGATTTCCTTAACAATTGATTTAAGAGGATACCCTCCCTTTGTGACTCAGTTTAAAACTGAGTGTCTCAGGAAAGGGAAGATATGAAGACTGGAACCTCAGAACCCCAGCTTTTTTTTGGCCACCTTTCCCATTTTTTTTTTTTATTATGTGATGTTAGTCACCATACAGTACATTATTAGTTTTTGATGTAGTGTTCCATGACTCACTGTTTGCATATAACACCCAGTGCTCCACGCAATCCGTGCCCTCCTTAATACTCATCACTGGGCTAATCCATCCCCTACCCCCTCCCCTCTAAAACCCTCAGTTTGTTTCCCTGAGTCCATAGTCTCTCATGGTTTGTCTCCCCCTCCAATATCCCCCCATTCATTTTTCCCTTCCTTCTCCTAATGTCCTCCATTCTATTCCTTATGTTTCACGAGTAAGTGAAACCATATGATAATTGACTTTCTCTGCTTGACTTATTTAACTCAGCATAATCTCCTCCAGATCCGTCCATGTTGATAAAAAAGTTGGGTATTCATCCTTTCTGATGGCTGCGTATATATACGCATTGTATATATGGACCACGTCTTTATCCATTCGTCTGTTGAAGGGCATCTCGGCTCCTTTGATAGTTTGGCTGTTGTGGACATTGCTGCTATGAACGTTGGGGTACATGTGGCCCTTCTTTTCATGACATCTGTATCTTTGGGGTAAATACCCAGTAGTGCAATTGCTGGGTCATAGGGTAGCTCTATTTTTAACTTTTTGAGGAATCTCCACAGTGTTTTCATGATAAATGGATGATGGGTGGCAGGGGGAGGTTTGCAAGAGGAGCCTTGAGCGCCATGCTCACGGGACCCCACTTTACCACGCACAGGCCAGCAGCGAGACTCCAGGGCTTGGTTATTTTTGCTGTAACAAATGTTTGGTGACTAGACTTTTTTTTTTTCACAGACCCACGTGTTTTGGAATCTCTTCCTCCTCTATACTATCCTCCCCTACCTTGCCGTACCTCCCTTTACCCTATCCTACATGGCTGGAGGGGGTCCAGCCCCCATGGGATGCAGCACTTGGAAAAGGTCACATCCTGTGCCCGTCACTGAGCAGGGTTGGCAAACTACAGCCCGAGCATCAAATCTGACTTGTCACCTATTTTTGTGAATGAAGCTTTATTGGAACACAAACTTTTTGTGTATTGTCTGTGATTGCTTTCTGCCACAGAAGCAGAGGTGAGTAGTTATAGCTGAAACCGTAAGGCTCAGAAAACCTTAAATATTTCCATACCTGGCCCTTACAGGAAAAGTTCGTTGATCTTTGATCTATAGTAAAAAAATTGAGGATAAATGCTAAAAATATGAGCAGATATGACACATAATACCCTAAAGTATAAGGTTTCAGTAAGGTTTGCTATACAATCAAAGTGATGGGGAGGCAGAGAATCTTTGGGTATACACCCCCCAAAATTGAAAGTAGGTACTTAACAAAACACGTACACTAATGTCTATAGCAACATTATTCATAATAACTAAAAGGTGGAAACTACCCAAATGTCCATCAACAGGTAACTGGATAAACAAATGTGATAAGTCCATACAATAGGATATTATTTGGCCGTAACCAAGAATGAAGTACTGATCCGTGCTACCACGTGGATGAACCTCGAAAATGTTGCGCTTAGTCAAAGAAGTCAGATACTAAAGACCACATATTTTACAATTCCATTTCTATGAAATGCCCAGAATAGGTAAATCCAAAAAGATGAATGAGATTAGTAGTTGTCAGGAGCTGGAGGGAAGGAAGGACAGGGAGTGACTGCTCAGTGGGTACGGGCTTTCCTTTTGGGGTGATGACAATATTTTGGAGCTTGGTGGAGGCACTGGTTAAACGATATTGTGAAGGTGTTAAATGCCGCTGAATTGTTTATTTCCAAATGGCTGATCTTCTGTTTTGTGAATTCACTTCCGTCGAAAAGAATGATGTATCCCAGAAGGGCATCTGCAGCCTTGGGAAGCCTCGATGTGCCAGCCTCCCTACATCTATGACGCACTGGGCATGGTGTGTCTACGATGATCCTAAGTCCCATCCGGTTGAACACTATATACATTTATCAGGGCAGATTTCTATGCAGTTGGTAGGCAGAGTCCTATTATCCCTCTTCAGAATCTCTCCATTGGGTAGATCCTGTCTATTGTCAATAAACTTCTCCATTCCAACCTTCATGGTGCTCAAAGTTTCCTCCACAAGCAATAGTTGCTTAGTAGAGGTCTTGTTTCCACAATGCATCCATCCTACATACACACGTACATTTCTTGGAGAGGGCAGGCAGGCAGAGATGGCAGAGAATGGATGGAAATGCACTAACAGAGAGGGTCTTGTTGAAGGGTTCTGAAAAGGACAGGATGGTGATCTCATTGGAAGTGGGAGAGGTTGAGAACTGTGGTCAGAGACAAAGCCCCTGTGGGCAGTTAGCATGGGGATGAGGCTCTTGGGTTGGGGAGGGGTAATTTGTAGAAGGCATGCCAGCTGCATTGTGCAATTTTGAAGGTGTCGTTATGTCATGGTTATAAGTGTGGAGTCCCTGGGGTTGTGTAATGCACAACCTGAGCAGCTGTACACGGTGAACTCTTGGGTAAAAATCAATTCACCAGACCAGTTAGCCTAATCTTATTTCTTTCATATGTCAGCATAATATAAAAAGCTTCACTGGTAAATGCTAAAGTTTGGTTACTGATAATGAACTATATTTTTCTATATATGTAATCATTAGGAGCTAAATTCTTATTAATACTGCTAATACATTTCTGTTAAAGTCCTTAAGCAAGCCTATAAGACATGAACATCATCAGTTAATAAGAGAAATTTAGCATCTTATTTATTTGGTCAATTGGTATTAATTGAACTGATTTTTGGCCAATAACACAGTGCCCTGGAAAAGACATTGGTTGGTGAGTGTGAACAATTGAGATTCTAGGTGTATCTCAGTTTGCCCAAACTTAGTCTTTCTTGATCAAGGACAAATCCACATCCCGAGGAGATGAATAGATCTGTCCAGCCATGGCAGTGACATAGATGAGAAGAGGGTTAGGACATCATGCCCTCTTTGGGTCAGGCTGAGGTTTTGGAGCTATCCTAGGATGGACTTGGACTGAATCAGATTTCTGGTTTACAGGGACCAATCGGGGAGCCAGTGTGTTAACCCTTGCCCTTCTATTGCGGTCAAACTATAACTCACAGTGATGTTAGTTGCGTTACATTGGTGTATCACAGATCCTCCTTTAAATCTAATAAAAAATATTTACTTTCTTCCCAGGTCAATGTGCATATATGGCCTACTAGTTTGCTAGAGCTGCTGTCACAAAGTAGCACAGACTGGGGCTTAGACGCCAGGAATACACTCTCTCACAGCTCTGGAGGCTGGAAGTTAGAGGTCAAAGTGTGGGCAGCTTGCTTCCTTCTGGGGCTGTGAGGGAGTGTGTGCTCCAGGCTCTCTCCTTGGCTTGTGATGGTCACCTTCTGCCGGTGACTCCACATCACCTGCCCTGTATGCATGTCTCTGTGTCCCCACCTCCCCTTTTAATAAAGATATCAGTCCTTATAAACTTAGTTTAACTTGATCACCTCTGCGAAGAACCTGTGTTTGAATAAGGTCACATTCTGAGCTACTGGGGAGGGTCGTAGGACTCTGATATCTTTTTTAGGGGGAATGGGACACAAGCAGAGAATTTGCATGTGTTTGAGCAGTTTAGACCAGCTTCTTGACCCCCTGCTAGCTACCATCAGAAGAACATTCCCTCTGTAGCTGCCGCCAGGTTAGCCTGGGTCCCAGGATCACATGGAGCTGACCTGAACCCAGTCTGCAGCCCGGAGCAGAGCTGTCCCAGCCAGTCTGCAGAACGGTGAGCAAGATCTAGATGTTTGTTGTTCCAAAGCCACTAAGATTCAGGATTGTTATGTAGCATTACCCTAGTGACTGCTGATGGATGCAGGAGATCATAAACTTCAGATTTATAAAACACTGCTCCTCTCGGTGGAATAATTCAGGGTTGTAACTTTGCTGTGCAAATTATAGACTTATCTGAGAGTGTTCTCTAATCTAACTCTTATTTGAGAAATGATGAAACTGGGTCAGAGAGGTTATGTGACTGACCCAAGGTCACACAGCTAAGTCTATCAGCCAGAATTCTGCCCTCTTCTGATACTCTTTGTTCATGTAATTACTGACGAGGTTGAGGTATAAATGGAATGAACTGGAAAACCAACTTCCAAATCTTCTCCTTCTAACCTTTGGCTTCAGTGCCCTTGACAGATCTTTAAAAGGGACATCAATGCACAGCAGAATGAACTTGAATGTCATCTTTTGTGTCTTTTTCCTCGGAGAGTGACCTGAGCAAAAATGGTTTGGCCCTAGGCCTCATAGGATCATGGAAGGGCTAGTCACACGGAGAGGACAAGGGAAGGGGTGTGTCAGACACAAGACAGGGGCATCTAGAGAGAAATGCTAAGAGGGAGAGGGAAACTGAACATGTGTGGGGAGGGTAGGGCACACAGAGTCGGGAAAAGAAGCAGCTTGGCTCTGCCCCAGCACAGTGTGGGAACCAACTCCCGGGGGAAGTCAGCCCCGAGGCCTCTGGCTCAAGGGGGCTTCAGGAAGATCTCCAGCCAGCCTTCAAGTTGCTAGGAGAACAACTGTTCTTTAAGAACCACCGCCCCATGGGGCCAAAGCCATGGATTCTACACTGGCCTTCCCGATGCTGAGTTGGATGATGATCCAGACTGCAGCTCACACAGCACGCGCAGAATCAACAACAACCCTTTGAACCAGCAAGACACGCGTGAGATCAAAGCAGCAATGGAAACACAAGCATGGGGCTGAGAAGAGATGCCGGGGGCAAGAGGGCTCACATCCCTTGTGAGTTCAGCCCGGAATAGATGGAGGAGGGGCCTTGCAGGTTTTAGAGAGGAGGGCATTTTGTGTACCCTGCTTACGCATCTTTGGGTACATCTGTCCTCAGGACTGGTTATGTACTTGGTGGGGTCCAAGCCAAACAAAAGTGCAGGGTGCCTGGCTTAGACATTGTTAAGAATTCTAATACAGCAACCATTGTGAACCAGACTCAGGGCCCTTCTGTGCAAGGGCCACCTGTCTGGGAAGCCGATCCTATCTTCTCAACATGGTCCGGGGGGATCATTCCCATCTCAGGTGGGACAGTCAGGCAAGTGGATGAAAATGGACTCGGTTTTTAACTACAATATAGGTATTAGATAAACTGCAACAACAGAAATAGTCTACCTACTTAGAAGATGCCAGAATGGAGCTTTCTACCAGGGCAACTAAACTTGTGCCATTCATCATTTGAACATCAGTGATCTGATGCAAGATAATGACCCTGTTACTTGGCCTAGCCTCATGAAATTCTCCCCGCCCTCCTCGTGGCACTAAGGAAGTGTCTTTTCCAGGGAGTTTAAAATAGTGCAAAGATGCTCTCTATTTAAGGTTGCCACATAAAATAAAGGACACCCACATAAACAGCAAATAGTTATTTGTATAAGTATGTCCCAAATATTGCACGGGACATACTCATGCTAAAAAATTATTTGTTGGGCACCTGGGTGACTCAGTCAGTTAAGTTGTCTGCCTTCGGCTCAGGTCATGAGCCCAGGGTCCTGGGATCGAGCCCCGCATCAGGCTCCCTGCTCAGTGGGGAGCCTGCTTCTCCCTCCCCCTCTGCTCCTCCACCGTCCTGCTTATGCGCTCTCTCTCGCTCACTCTCTCTTTCAAATAAATAAAAAAATATTTAAAAAATTATCAGTCACTTCCCTGAAATTCAGATTTAATGGGCGTCCTGTATTTTTATTTGTTGATTCTGACAACTCTGTATTCAGTGCATTCTTAAGACACTGGGACTTGAAGTGGTAGCTTTCTTTTTTTCTTTTTTTTTAGAGATTTTATTTATTTATTTGACAGAGAGAGAGATCACAAGTAGGCAGAGAGGCAGGCAGAGTGAGAGGAGAAAGCAGGCTCCCTGCTGAGCAGAGAGCCCGATGTGGAGCTCGATTCCAGGACCCTGGGATCATGACCTGAGCCGAAGGCAGAGGCTTTAACCCACTGAGCCACCCAGGCGCCCCCCTCCATGTGGTTTTAATTTNAATGGTAGCTTTCAAATCACTGATGTGGATCTGGAGACCCAGGTGGGCTGACCTGTCTGAGTGATGGCAAGTACGCCAGCTGTGGCAGCTGTTAGACTTCCGGTCGCTATCAGCTTCCTCCAGCTGAATAACAGTCTCGCAAGGTGGATGGCTTAGAATGACAGAAGTGTGTCGGCCTCAGTTCTGGGGTGTCGAAGCCCAAAGCCAAGGTGTGGGCAGGGCTGTGCCCCCGCTGACGATGCAGGGGAAGGACGCCTTCGAGCCCTTCTCCACTTCCGCTGGCCCCAGACATTCTGGGGCTCAAGGCAGGTGAAAGTCACATTTTCACTTGTCACCCCCCCTTCCTGTCCTCACACGGTGCTTCCCTCTCTGAGGGCCTGAGTCCAAAGTTCCCCTTTTTATAAGGACACTGGCCATATTGGATTAGGGTCTCACTTCATGACCTCACCTTCACTTGACTGCTTTTGGAAAGACCCTATTTCCAAGTCAGGAAACATTCTGAGATATTAGGGTGTCTTAGTCCACTTGGGCTGCTTTAACAGAACACCCCAGCCTGGGTGGCTTATGGACACCAGAAAGTATTTCTCACAGCTCTGGAGGCTGGGACGTTTGAGCTCAGGGTGCGGCAGGCGTGGTGTCTGGTGAGAGCCGCTTCCTGGTTCATAGATGGCGTCTACACAGGGCAGAAGGGGCGAGGAGCCCTCGGGGACATCTTCTTCTAAGGACACTAATCCCTTCGGGAGGGCTCCTCCCTCATGACCCAATCGCCTCCCAAAGACCCCCCCACCCCAGTACCATCACATGGGGCATTAGGGCTTCAGCATGTGAATTTGGGGGCAGGCACACATAGTAGGTCTTAGGACTTCAACGTATCTTTTTTTGGCGAACGCACTTCAACCCATAACACGGTCCCAGGACCGTCCAGGGCCTTTCTGTCCTTCAACGTGGCTGGATGATTTGCATTCCGAGGGCTGGAGAGCCTGTCTGTACCTGGCTTGTGAACAACCAGCCAGAGCAAGCCCAGAGGTGTCAAGTGGTAGAGACGCAGCTCATCTGAGGACAGGCACCCAGAGGGCACGGCAGTTCACGGAGGGGCCGGTGTGTATCTGTTCCACACTCCCGAGGTTGAGGGCACACGGGGAAGTTTTCACACGGGACGGCAAGCATGCAAGCTCACTTCTGCAAAGTAAACATTTCTGGAAATGCTTGCTTCATGGAAGCAGCCCACACACTCTACACAGAATGTTACACAAGCTTTGGAAATCATGGGTGGAAACTGTTTGCAAACTCTTTGGAGCCTCATAACAAATGTTTGCCTCCGTGTTGAAGCCTCAAACAAACAACCTTTCTATTTCAAAAACGTCGGCTAATGGGAAAGGCATTTTTAGCTGAAAGGGGCGGAAGACAGGGTCATCATTACAAAAGAGACTGACCACAGCACGTTGGTAAAGCAAAGTGAAGTATCAGCCTGGGACTCTAATCGTACTGCTGTTTTTATCAGAAACAAGGGTGATAGGAGGTCTTCAGAGAATATTTTGTAGAACAGACTTAATGGTCATTTTAATAAGCACAGACCTCTGATATCTGGATTGGTTGTGTTAAATCAAAGGCTATCATGGAAACGGTCAAAGGAAGCCCCAGCTAAAGTGAGGGACGATTTGAAGCAGGTAAATATCTGGTTTCCATTAGCTCTTTTTCTTCTGCTTCCCTATGAGAAGAGGTGGGATGCCAAGGCCATTTTGGCAGGCTGATAAATTGTGTGCATTTTCAAAGAGACACACAGATATAAAATGGTCTTTAAGAGTACTTACAGGGGCGCCTGGGTGGCTCAGCCAGCTAAGTGTCTGACTCCTGGCTTCATCTCAGGTCATGATCTCAGGGTCGTGAGATCAAGTCCCTTGTCGGGCTCTGTGCTCAGTAGGGAGTCTGCTTGAGATTCTCTCTCTTCCTCTTCTTCTGCACCCCTGACCCCACTTGTGCTCTCTGTCAAATAAATAAATAAATAAAATCTTAAAAAAAAGTACTTACAAAAGGGGCTCTTAGGTGGCTCATTTGGTTAAGTGTCCGACTCTTGATCTCCGCTCAGGACTTGATCTCATGGTTGTGAGTTCTAGCCTTGTGTTGGGCTCTGAGCTGGGCATGAGGCCTACTTAAAAAAAAAAAAAGAATACTTACAAAAATTATGGCTTTGAAGAATCCCGTAGATCAGTGCTGCCCAAGAGAAATAAAATGTGAAACCTCTTATAACCTAAAATATTATAGTGACATAATGAAGTTAATTTTAATAATATAGCTTATTTAATCCAATGTGTCCCAGATATTGTCATCTCACCAGACATTCAATATAAAAATTATTGAGATTTTACATTCTTTGTTTGCATCTAAATCAAAATCCAGTGTATCTTTTATACTTATGGCACGTTTCAGATCTCGGTTCCAACAAACTACATTTCGAGTTCAGAGCCACAGTAGCAGCATTACCATACAGGACGGCTTTATTTATTTTTATTTTTAGAGGTTTTATGTATTTATTTGAGAGACGGGATGAGCCTCTCTCTCAGAAGGGCAGAGAAAGAGAGAGAGGAGCAGACTCCCTACTGAGCAGAGATCCCGATGTGGGGCTCGATCCCAGGACCCCAGGATCGTGACCTGAGCCGACTGAGCCCCCCAGGCGCCCCCAGGACAGCTCAGCTTTAAACCTTGGCTACTCCAAGTGTGGTCCTTGTGGACCAGTGGTATCTGCTTCAACTGGGAGTTGTTAAACACTCAGAGTTGCGCTCCCCACTGGCCCGGA
Organism: Ailurus styani; assembly: GCA_002007465.1. NCBI lineage: Eukaryota > Metazoa > Chordata > Mammalia > Carnivora > Ailuridae > Ailurus > Ailurus styani. The sequence continues at coordinate 372,485 of LNAC01000920.1, forward strand.
CCTGCTGAATCAGCACCTGCCTTTTAAGCGAATGACTCCTATGCACGTCAGCACACCACAGTTTGAGAAACTGTTGCAGACTTCACCTCTTCAGACCTGTGGGGGCAGGATGCTTCGGCTCAGAGAGAAATGAGGAGGTATCTCTCTCCCTACTACGGCCTGACCACAACCAGCAGAGGCTCTCCCATCCCCCGCTTCTCATTGTCCTGGGCTCGGGGTCCCCACTGATCAGCTGCCCTCCTCGTGGGGTGTCCACTGCTCCAGGCTCTCTTGGAGGGGTGCCCTGGATGGTTCCCCTCGTATCTGGCGGCTGGTGATGAAAGCTGGCTTGCACACAGCAAAAGAGAAAAGAAACGTTCAATTCCCTCCTCTAAAACTTGGGGCTTCAGAAGGCTCTGCTTTGGGTCCAGACACTCGGTAACTGCGAATGGAGGTTGATCGCTGTGAGCCCTGAGGCGGGAGGGAACAGTGTGCCCTGGAGTGTGCAAAACCACGTTTGTGTCCGAGGTCACGGGAGCCGGCTCGTTCGTCGTATCTGCGTGAAGTCAAGGAGGCTGGTGGGTCGTCTGAGCTTTTCTCCTACTTTCTGGTGAGTGATGCTCTCCCTTTTTCTTCCCTGCAGTTTAGATTCCCATATACAGGATCCCTGTAAATTGCAGTCCGTCTTGTGAAATTTATTGGAAAGTCTGTCCAAGGGCTGTGACTTTGACTCATTCTCCTGCCGATGCTGGGGTAGATGTGGTCACCGCACACATGCCTGTGGTTGGGACGTGAAGCCTGGAGGGGAGGTGCCGAGGTCTCCTGTTTGGGGGATTGAGTGTGTAAGTAGGAGGCCTCTTTGGATGTCAGTGGAGCACGTAGCCCCTGTGTGAGTGTGGACATTGGTTGTATCCTGTGCTTCTCGCTAAGGGGGCCAGCTGTGACTCCAGTGGCAAAGGCAAGAACATGTGGAGCCTACTTCCTCGGTGGCAAGTCACTCTAGCCTCTTGGCATCTCTATTTTCCCACCGATAAAATGCAACTTACAACCATAGAGGGTGGCTCGTAGAGATCGAGGAAGACATTTGAAAGGCACCAGGGGGAGGGGGGAAGGAATGCAGTGCACCTGCTGGGAACCACACACTTGTGCAGATGGGATGTGGAGATGCTGGCTTCGTGGTCTCCAAGCAGGATATCCAAGAGACCCCCAAGTTAAGATTTAGCCAGAGAGGCCAAATCATCCATAGTCAGGATAGAGAAAGAAAGAGGAGGGACCCCTGGGGGGCGCAGTCAGTTAAGGGTCCAACATGCTTGGTTTGGTTTCAGCTTGGTTTTGGCTCAGGTCTGATTTCAAGGTCCTGGGATCAAGCCCCATATTGGACTCTGTGCTCAGCACGGAGTCTGCTGGAATATTCTCTCTCTCTCTCTCCCTCTCCTCTGCCCCTCCCTCCACTTGGGCACACATGCGTGAGCTCCCTCTCTCTCACTTTCTCTCTCTCTAATGAATAAATATATCTTTTTTTAAAAGGAAAAATAAAATAAAACAAAACCATAAAGAAATCCAAGAGATTATGGGGAAAGATATTAAGCCTGATTGCTCCAGGGCATAAATGACTCCCTGGGAGTGGAAAAGGCCTGCTAGTAGCTGCATTAACATTTTGAGCCCTTCTAGAAATTTCTAGGCTGGTGGGTGACACATTGCTTCAATCTCTACCAGTATTCTTTTTACATGTTTCTTTAAAAACGTTCCTAAGAAGGCAGCGGCACAAAAAGTCTACTGGGAAACAAAGCTCCTGCTTGTAGGAGGCATCGCAACCAGGCACGGCCCGCCCACACCGCGAGGGCCGGAGGTCTGATTTTCCACGCACCAAGGTGGTAAGGAGCATGTGGAATCCTCTGGATCGTATCTTTCACTAAAACAAAAAAGGTAAAATGTCCAAGTAAACTCTGGTACAGAAGTTTCTAGAACTTCCTAATAATAATTATTTACTAAGTGTCTAATAATTATTATTTACTTGGCTCTGTTCTTTTGGAGACATCCAGGTAGTCAAACAGACGAAATGATTGGATTCTTTTATTCCTTTGGTAACACGGAGTGGAATTCTGGATGCAAGTATACATCCTTGAATCTGTGATACGGTGCCTCGTGTTAAATGCTGAGTGACACACTCACCATCTCCCACCGGACAGACTTTTAGTGCTAAGATACACCACGGGATGCATTAGCCTTTCCTGAGACGATGGTATCCACACATGGCTGAAGACTCGAGAGCATTTGTTCAAATGGCTCAGAGTTCATCAACTCTTAAAAATTAAAGTAAATAGCTGTTTCCCCTCATTATCTAACTTATCCATGTCCATGGGGAAAGCTGGAAAATTAGAGTACGAGTAAGGAATGAAATTTACCATAACAACCCTGCCAGCCAGCATAGCCACTGTGAATGTTTTGGTAGAGAACATATTGATTTGTATGATGTGGATCTTACTGTATTTTTTCCTTACCCCTTTTCTACTTAATATTGTGTAATAAGCATTTCGCCATATCACTGAAAATTATTTGCAAGCATGATTTAAAAACTTCTATTATTATATTTATTAAAAACTTGTATTTATTATTAAAAACTTTTATTACAGTCAGTTAAAGCATCCGACTCTAGGTTTCAGCTCAGGTCGTGGTCTCAGGGTTCTGAGTTGGATCCCAGGGTCAAGTCCCATGCTCAGCATGGAGTCTACTTGAGCTTCTCTCTCCTTCTCTGTCTGCCTGTCCTGCTCAGGCTCTCTCTCTAAAATAAATAAATAAATAAATCTTTAAAAAAATAAAAACTCTTATTGAAGTTTAAAAGCATATAGCAAGATAGCAGTTTATCATGAGCTTGAAGCACCAGCAATTCCAAGTATCTGGTCACTCTTGTTTGTTCCAAAGCCTCTAACAAATCCACCCCTCCCCTGCCCTGGCCCAAATTATTCTTCTGAAGCATTTTCCAGGAGTCATATAATTTTATCTAGTATATAGTATATTCTAGTATATATCTGACAGATAAGAAAAAGACAAAGAACTTAAGAACAAATAATTCTGATAAAACCACAATAAAATCTCATCTGCAAAGAATTTTAAAATATTACTAAATAGCCAGTGTTTACATTTTCCCAACTGTCTTGTGAATTTTGTTTTGTTTTTGGCAGTTTATTCAACCTGTGTGCTAAACAAAGTCAGTTCATTGAGATTGGTCTGTGTGTGTCTCTCTTATTTTGTTGTAACTTATTTATTGAAGAAACCAACACATTTATCCTGTAATTTTCTAGAGTCTGGTAGTGCTGATGGAATCCCCATGCTAGAGTCTAGCACGTTTCTTTATCCCTTCTTTTCCCTATTAGTGGTTAGGTAGAGAGGTTTGGTTAGATTCAAGTCGGTTTTGGGGAGGGTCGAGTCAATTTCATAGATGTTTTTGGTCCTTCCATCGGCATGCACTTCATGTCAGGTTTCCTCTTTTCTTGTGATTATTATCACCTAGATCCATTAATTCACTCTGAGTTTCAAGATGGCATCATTAGATCATTCCCCCCCTTTGTTTATTGATTAGAATTCTTTTTCTCATCAATTCTTTTGTTACTATGCAGTTTGCATTGTGGAGGTAAGGAACAATAAGTGCCACGTTCTTTTTCTTTGCCAGTTTCAAAGTAGTGATGTATTTGAATACCATCCTCCAATCATGGCCAATGGGCTTTTTGGTGTTACTATGAACTTAGGGATTTAATCTAATGCTCAAATTATGCCATTAAGATTGATTCCTGATTTCTTTTGACAGGTCCCTAGAAATTTTTGGTAGCTTCTTTATTCTCTGAATGATAAATTTTACATTTACCTTGTATGTTTCCTGTTCAGACCAGGGATCAGCCATTCAAACAAGGAGCCCTGGAACTTTTTAAATGGGAAATGGTATTTAGAGACCACCAGTGCTCCTGGATTGATTATTATTTCTAGGCCTTTTCAGTGTGCAGTAGGTAATTTCTTTTTTTTTAAAGATTTTATTTATTTATTTGACAGAGAGAGACCACAAGTAGGCAGAGAGGCAGGCAGAGAGAGAGGAGGAAGCAGGCTCCCTGCTGAGCAGAGAGCCTGATGTGGGACTTGATCCCAGGACCCTGACATCATGACCTGGGCTGAAGGCAGAGGCTTAACCCACTGAGCCACCCAGGCGCCCAGTAGGTAATTTCTTAAAGATAAAATACATTGTAAACTCATGCTGATAGATGATTTTATGTCATATGGCTGGGCAGGCCTCGGCTGTATAATGCCTCTGTTTCGGGAGGCAAGGACAGAGGTATTCCGCTGATGACTGCATCAGTCTGGAGGGCTCAAGAGGGCTTCCTTCCCAGGTCTGGTGACTTGAAGTGGATGCTGGTAGCATGGGCTCAGCTGGGGCTCTTGAGCAAAACACCAGGCTGGCTGGATTTCCTACACAGCAGCAAGTCAGGGCTCCTGAGACAGCATGCTCACAGAGGCTTCTTGGGACCCAACCCCAGAAGTCCCAGGATGTCACTTCCACCACATTCTGTGGGTCACTCCTTTCTCTCAGGTCAGCACTGGTTTAAGAAGATGAATGTTAGAGTCCACTTCTTTACAGAAGGAATCTCAAAGAATATAGGGCCTTCTTTAATCTACTCTCAAAGGCTTATATTTTTGTTCTAATGGCTATCTTTTTACTCACACCTGTATGTAGTACCTGGAGTCTCCTGTTCTGTTTTTGCCTCTGGTCTCAGGGCTCCCTACAACGAGCAATACAGGGCCATTAGGAAGCTGAGGTCCCTTCATGGACTGAGTTAAATGACCCCAGAGGGTGTGGCCTGCTCAGACAGCATGGGGCGCCATGGAAAGTTCTTTCCACTCACCTGGTGGCGGCTCCTCTGATCCCGTCTTGGTCCACCGCCTTCGCCTTCAGATGACCCAGCCCTGCCAGTGCAGACAGAGACTGTCAACAGCGTGTCCATGTGAGGGACAGACAGAAATGTGGTCCAGCAGGTCAGATAAGATGCCTGGTTTGGGGGAGTCTGAGCAGGTCCTGCTCTCGTCCAGTACCTCCCTCTCCTGCCTGTGTTCTACACTGAGGGTTGGACAGTCTGCGCTTGGCCACCAGCTGGGCACCTTGGACCCTGCTGCCTGAACCATAAGACAGTCCCCAGACATGTGGGAAGATGCATCTACTACTCAAGGACATCTCTGTCTGGTTCTGGCATTCTGCAAGCTAGTGATCTTCCCTACTTCCCATGGAGATGCATTTCAGTGCAGCTGGTAGGCGGGGTTTCTAACCAGGGCACAGTGACTACAAGCTTCTCAGTGTGGAAAACCAAACCATTGGTGCAAAAATATCAAAGGTTCTTCAACCTTCTTGGCAGGATGCAGATTGGGGTGCACAGCAGGTGGCCATGCAGAGAGAGTTGGAAAAGTCTGTAGTTGAAGGGGTGCCCCAGCGACCCCCTGCTGCTCTCTGTCCCTCCGGCTAATTCCCATGGCTGTTCCTCAAGAAATTCCTGGCCCTGCCCTGAATTCCCTGGGGGATAACCCATGCAGTCTGGTTTGGATCCCAGCAGCCCCTTTCCATGGTGGGCACAGGGAGTTCAGTCTGCTCTGTGCACGCTGACAGTGCAGAGGCTGGGGCTCCTGGGCAGGAAAGGTACCAGGCTCTGCAGATGCCCCTTCATGGCTGTCATCAAGGTCTCTCAGCCAGTCTTCAAGTCCGAGAGTGCTTAGAGGGGGAGTCAGAATCCCAAGAAGGGGAGTAATGGCATGAACAAACTGTTTATGTGTCCACAAATAATTCCAGCTGTGGGTCATCCTGCAGGTCATTTCTTCCCTGAGGAAATGGTCCCCCCAGTGACTTAGCCCCATGGTTCCCACTGGGAGGGGCTGCAAATACCAGCTGCACAAAGGGAAGGGTGGGGGCAAGTTTCCAGGAAACTAAGGGGGTGGGAACGAGGGACTTGTTTGTGTGTGTGTGTGTGTGTGTGTGTGTGTGTGCAAAACACCCAGAAACTGCCTTACTTCTAGGTTGGATTGTGTTGGATGGTTGAGGTAGAGCGAGTTCGGTTGTCCAAGTTTGGGTATTTTCTATTATTGACTGAACATGACTTGGATGGATTGTAATCGAGGTTCTGTATTTGCATAGTGACATGGGCAGAGTGCAGAGATGCACTTAGGCTGCAGCCTTGCCTGGGATGAGGAGCTAACCTCAGCAGCTCCTTTGTGCTTTCCAAGCCTTACTTTCTTCATCTGTCAATGGGGCAGCAAGCCTTCCTACCCTGCAGCACTGTGTGGTGTAGACAAGGAGAGGGCGTCAAGAGATGCTTTTGGGGCCAAGAAATGGGAAGCTCAGTCCTTGGGCCAGACACATGGGCTGAGGCTGGGGCTTTTCCCCCCAGTGCCCTTCTGGGCGCCGATGTGGGCCTCCCATGCAGTGTGTGTGGTAAGACTTCACATCACATCTTCCTCACTCCCCAGCTAGAACTGTTCCCCAAGTAGCCACAGGTCAGAAACAGGGACAGGGGAGCCTGGACTAAATGCCATGCGTTTGGTCTACCTCTTACCTGCATAAAGGGTGTCTGGCTCAGACCGTTTTGACTGAGAGGCTTGGTTAAACGAGCACCAAGGTAGCTCAGTGGTCTTCTTTCCAGACTGAGATGCTAGCTGCTTTTGGACCTTACATGGGTCTCACTGCAGCTTCCAGCAAGGAGACCATCTGATCCATAAAGAAAGTACCAGGGGCTCTTTTCCTTAAATCTCCCAGGCAAAGCTCATGGACACTGAATTTTCAGTGTCATCAAGAGAGCTGGACTCCCAGTGTCGTCTTTGTTGGTAATCCGAGTCTCTTTCTGAACCCAGCAGTGTTCTGTGTATTTTTCCACAAGTCAAAAGTGGTCACATATAATTTATATAACTTCGTGACATATCATTTGCTAAAAATAACAGCAATTATCATACACAAATCTGGGAATTTTTCTGAATTAGAGGAGCCTTCAAAATTTGGAGGGAGAAGATCTGTGACAGGAGAGGGCCACGCATCCCAGCATTTCTCTCTGCACAGCTGTGTTTCATTTCTCTGTGTGTGTCTGCATATTTGTGTATGTGTGTGTGCACGTGTGAGATAATCCTGAGATCCGTATACAGAAACTGTCTGAATTAGTCACCAGAGGCCAACCTCTGTAACAAATAGCTTATATTTTAGTGGGCTAATACAATAGAATTTCTTCCTTACTCATGTAAAGTCTGACTAGTGGTGGAAATCTGGTGGGGAGGGGGTTTGTTCCACAGCATGTTTCGAGGGGCCAGGCTTTTTCTGTTTTCTGGACTTGCCCTTCTAGAGGGTCATAGCATTCCTTTCATTCAGCCAGAAGATATGGGAAGAGAGTGTCTGCAGGATGGCACAGATGTCTTATGGGCCAGACCAGGAAGGGCAGGTATTCCGTCTGTCCATGTTCCATGGGCCAGAAGAGTCACACGTTCACCTGTCTGCAAGGGAGACTGGAAAGGTGGTCCAGCTGTGTTGCCCAGGAAGCAGAGAAACCCGTATGGACACAAGGCATTCTCTTGTCCCCGGGCCAACCTGTAAACTGGGAAATCGAACCATCCCAGGATTGGGAAATAATCTTTTTATTGAATCAGAGGTTAGTAAATTAATATCTACTGTCTTTTTTTGTGGGATTTGGTTGCTTTTTGAAATTAATACCTTTGAAAAAAAGAGATTATTTAGTTTAGAAGGAAAGAGAGAGAGCACAGGGTGGGGGGAGGAAGGGGCAGAGGGAGAGGGAGAAAGAATCTCAAGGACTCCCCGCTGAGCATGAACCTAATGTGGGGTTTGATCCCAGGACCCAGAGATCACGACCTGAGCCCAAACCAAGAGTTGGGTGCTTAACTGACTAAGCTACCCAGGCACCCCTGAAATTAATATCTTGTTAATGAAGTTTCTTTCAGTGTTTGGTCAGGTTCCGTAGGACAAATTAAAATTTTCTATATCAAGGTCATAAGCAGTGCTTTTAAACACATGGTCAAGAACTGTGAAGTGTCCTAGGTTTCACTCTATTTGCAAGGTGACAATTGAGACTGACAGTTTCATGGATGTTGGCAAAAGACACGAGATGCCCAGTGCAGAGGTGATAGTTACCTTGTTCACTACTGTAGTCTCAGTGCCTAGAACACACTGCATGGTACAGAGGAGCCTCAAGTCACATACTCGAATGAATGAATAAGGAAATATTCATTGATTATGAATCCATTATTATTCTTAACAAATGCATTTTTACTTATGTAAATGAATAATTCTGTAACAAATGGATAAGTAACTATTATGACTTACTCTCATTAAGCCCCTTCTTCCACTTTGTCTCTTGTCTCGGGGAAGGACACCTCTCAGATGCCCACACGAGAAACCAAGGGCCACTCTCCTCTCTCCCTATGATAATGGAAACCATCACATGTGTGAAAACACCTGCTGCCCCAAAATGGTTCCTACATGAGCGTTGTTGGCTTGATTCTGCTGCTGCTGGCTTTGAGTTGGAGGAAGGAGCCATGGGAGGTAGGTCACCTCTAGAAGGTTGAGAAGGCAAGAAAGCAGGTTGTCCCCTATAGTTTCCAGAAGGAACGAACCCCTGCTGAAACCTCAATTTGGGCCCAGTTTAGGCTTTAGATTTCTGAACTTCAGAAGTGTAAGATAATAGATTTTTGTTGTTTTAAGCCACTGTGTTTATGGTTATTTGTTACAGCAGCAGTAGGAAACTGATACATATGGCAAGGAAAGAGGGGACTCGCCAGGAATGCACCCCTCCTGGTGGGAACTGGCCAAGGCTGTTGAGGTAGACTGCACTCCCGAAGTTTTGTCTGTAGGGTGAGCACAGAGGGGCAAGGTGTGTTTCATGGGTGGTCATAGCAGAGATGGATAATCTCTGAAGAGATTGGCAAGCTAGGCTGGAAGGAGCCAGAAGGAGTGTGCTGGCTCCTTCATCCATATTTTCAAGAGCCTTCAATGTGTCCCCAAGAGCCGGGGGACAGGTGGGGAAGGGGAAAGCCTAAAATTAGCACACAGGTGCACTGGGCTTGATAAAACCAAACTCTGATTTCCCTAGTCCGATCTTTTGTTTTCTATTAGATGTCTTTCCTTAAGCTTCATTGCATTTGGAAGAACAAATGGCTTTTGGAACGATGTACTTTCTCTCTCATTCCTCCTGAATGGTAATTCCAGTGATTTTGATCGCTGAATCTTAACGCATAGATCCCATTTTCTTCTCGCAACATGGCCTCGTGGGGCAGTTTTGTTCACTATACTTCGTATCTTGCATATTTTTCACCTGACTCCAAATACATATATGGTCTTGATAACTGAAAGACATAGTGCTTAGGGTCCTATGCTTGTTTACATTTGTGGAACTTACAGAACACTCTGTCCTCAGCACACCCAACTCTGCAGAACTTGGATGCGTTTGCCCAGTGACTTTGGGGGTCATTCAGCAGTCATCTGCCGTAAAACTGCCTGGCAATTATGAAATGTCTCTTGATATTGGGAATCAGCTGGTAAAAAGCTGGTGCCTTTGAGCTGACAATAGTCTGGACCCAGAGAGGCCTCCAAACACCTGTCTGCAGATAGTCTGGACCCAGAGAGGCCCCCGAACACCTGTCTGCAGATAGTCTGGACCCAGAGAGGCCCCCGAACTCCTGTCTGCAGACCTGCTGCCTGGTGCCCTTCCCTGCTTGCTGGTGTTTTTATTTGCAGCTGGTTTTCGATCATGTATCAGTTGTGGTGATTATGTTTCATTAATTTATGGAAGTTTTATATTTGTTGTCACGTTAATCATAACATCGTAATAAAAGCCAATAATTTGTAGGTGATGGCAGATGGTGAGGATACAAATGGGTGCCAGAGAGAGAAATGAATTTATAGATCGTATCATAATATTTTTGTCTTTCTTTCTTTTTCTCCTGCAAAGTCTTTTTTTTTTTTTTTTTTGTGTGTTTTTNTGTCTTGAGCACATGAGCCTCTGTGGTGCCAACTCTCCATGACAACTGTTGAAAACAGACTGAAATGTTTTCTAAAAAGAGAGAGAGAGAGAGAGAGAGAGAGAGAGAGAGAAAGAGAAGGAAAAAAACTCCCAATAATAATAATAGTAGTAGTAGTAGTACTAGTAGTAATAATAGTATTACTGGTCAAAGGTAGAGACCAGCCGAGGCAATGAGGAAGTTTCTGAATAGCAGAGCAACCATTTCTGCAGTTGCAATTCTGATCATTTTGGAAATCGTCATTGTCTTGAAACCTTTGATGAGAAATCTCTCCAGGTCCCTTGTAAACCCCTGATGTGAGAGTCTTGGAAAAACAAGCGTAGTGGGCGCCTGGGTGGCTCAGTGGGTTAAAGCCTCTGCCTTCGGCTCAGGTCATGATCTCAGGGTCCTGGGATCGAGGCCCACATAGGGCTCTCTGCTCGGCAGGGAGCCTGCTTCCTCCTCTCTCTGTCTGCCTCTCTGCCTCCTTGTGATCTCTCTCTCTGTGTCAAATAAATAAATAAAAAAATCTTAAAAAAAAAAACCAAGCATCGTTTCTGGTTTCCTTTGGGGAGGGGGAAGATGGACTATTTTTCTTTTTCTTGAGCAGCGTGTGATTTTTCCAGGGGACGCTCCAGAGGGGACGGCAGCAAGGTGACACACGGCCACGCGGTCTGCAGACAGTTAGAAATCCTGGGGCAATCCTCCTGGGTTGGCTGGAAGATGGGGGTGGTGCACCTCCCAGGAAAGTGGACGTCGGAGACAAGTGAGATCTCTACCATAGTCCACAAATATTTCATGCCAGTTGCCCAAAGGGCAAACCAATGAGGACATTGGCTATCTCTTAATGGAAATATTGACGAGTCTGAAAGCCTGGGGGTGGCTGACCTGTCCAAGACCTGCCTGCTGTGAATGTGGCTCTGTCCCACAGCTAGCACTTCAGAAAACTGGCAACCCTGTCCGTGTGGCGTTCAAATGAAACTTTGCCCTGGGGCTCGTGTTCTGACTTGAGATCACTAAAGTTATTTATGAATCTAGGAAGCAGAACACCTTCTGTTGGGGGGAATGGCGTCTGAATGGCTCTGTTTTTGGATCCTGGCTACTGTCACTGGATTTGTGGCCAACCACTTGAAGCTGCTGCTACAAAGACACAGTCAATTTCAGGGCCAGGGGTCCCCACTCCACAGACTTGGGTATCTGGGAGAGCAGGGGAAGGGGAAGATGGGAGGAGAAGAAGGAATTTGTCCCTTTCTGATCTCTTCCTGGAGGAGTGCATACCTGATGCCCTATTTCCAGAGCCTCAAGCTTCACAAAATAGTCACATGTTCTGGTTTATGCATCAGATTTCTGGGAATCTCAAAGTCCTTGAGAGAGATCCTCTAATTCTGTGGAGTCTTTTCCCTGGAATTTTATGGAGGGCAACAGGTCAATCATACTGAACGAACACGGAAGCCATATTTGCACAGACTTTAGGAAATTTTGGGATTGGCCCCCAATCTGACACACCACCTTTAGGGTCTTCTCCTTGAAATATTTCCCCTTCTTGGGCAGCCTCCTCCTAACAAAGGCCAGGATTGGGAAGGTCTTTCTGGCAGTCCTGGAAACCCCCCAACTATTGATGACCTCCTAGGTTCAGGAGTTCTGGGGCTGAAGAGCTTGTCAGTGTTCATAGAAGTGGGGAGGGCAGGAGAAGTGCCTTCTTGCTGATGAGTCTATAGCAGCAATCAGCACAGTTTCCTTGTAAGGGCCAAATAGTAGGTATTTAAAGGTTTGCTGGTCATCTGGATAATTACTCAACTCTGCCTGAGAGTTGTTATGGCTGCTGCTTACATAAGTGGGCACAGCTGTGTTCCAATAAAACTTTATTTGCATAGATAGGCAGTCAGCTAGATTTGCCCAGTTGGCAGCAGTTTGCCCATTTTTCACCTAAAAAAAAAAAAACAAAGAAAGACGGGGCACGAATCCATTTCTCAACATCTCAGCTTATTGACAGGAAAAGCATCATTACATCATACTCAGAGAAGAACAGAACAGACAGGGGAATGCAGAAAGTGCTAGTAAGCACGGAGGAGGGGCACCTACCTGATCTACCCCAAATGAGGGCTGCTGTTGGGTGAAAGGACCTGGAGGAAGGAGAGGGTCTGGGAGCATCTCAGGTGTAGTGGAACCTAAGATGGATTTTGAGGAGATAGTAGGAGCTTTAGGACGTCAAGCCAGAAGGGGATTCAGGGAAAACGGACTTGGCCAAGCTAGAATGTGTGGGTCCCCCATGTGCTCTAGCGTGTCACCACCTAAATCAAGGGGACCAACCTGGGTGGCAGAAAAGGCTGGAAAAGTAGGCTAGGACCAAGGCACGAATGGTCTCCTGCCTCATGCAAAGGAATTAGGGGGCTGCCGAGCACTGAGGAGTTTTAAGGAGGTGGCAGGCGTAATCGGAATTCAGAGGATGGTGAGAAGGGGGATCGCAGTCGGTGGGATCCCCAGCCGCATGGGGATGCTGAGGCTTGGCCTTGGCCTGTGGATCCTTGAATGAGATCTGAGCCCTCCGTAGCTTTGGTCCTGGGCTTGTAAATCCTGAGGGCCCCCAGTTCAGCCGCTTGTGTCTGTGTGACCTTGGGTCACCTAGCAGATTCCTTATCTGTTTGTGTGTGTCTCACAGTTGAATCACCTGGAAGGTAGCAGTGCCAGTGACCTCACCCAAAGATGGAAAGGCATTTTATGGTTCAATGATCATTTTTATGTGTCAGCCTAGCCTGGCTCTGGCACACAGTTATTTAATTAAACATAATCTAGGTGTGGCTGTGTATTTTGGAGATGTGATGTTGACTGAACAGCTGACTTTCAGTAAAGGGGATTATCCTTCATAATCTGGCCGGGCCTCTCCAATCAGTTACAAGGCCATAAGAGCCTATCGGAGGCTTTCTTGAGTAAGAAGAAATTTCGCCTGTGGACTGAAGTTCCAGCTCTGCCCGAGAGTCACCAGCCTGCCCTACGGACTTCAGAGTTGTACAGCCAGAGCCCACAACGACACACGCAAATTCCTGGACATCCACCAACCTCTGTGTCTCTCGCTCTGCACACACACACACACACACACACACACACACACACACTCTGTCGGTTCTGTTTTCTTTCAGGCCCTCATGGATGCATTTGGGGAGGGCAAAATGAAGGTCTCACTGTGATGACACACTTTATTAATAAAGTGAGTTGAATGGTATGTTTTCCATTGTGAAGGTAGAAAACAATAATCTGTCTTGAGTGGAGAAGATGGATGCATTTTTGGTTCTTCTGCCTTCCTCCTAGGGGTAACCAAGAGACAACAAGCCTTCTGTTAACTCAAACCCTTTGGAACTGTGTTGACGGCTCCCCCCCCCCCCAGTTCGTCTAGACGGGCCCTGGGGGGGATGTTCCGTCATGACTCCCAGATATGATTCAAGACACCTGAAGGCATCGTAGGTGCTTGCCTAATTCCAGCTCCGCAGGTGAGATGACTCCAGTCGTGCATACCCCAGCATGGCTTTGTGGGAAAATCCACAGTGCATTTAGGCATTATTCACTCTTGCTAATGAACAAGTCATCTGTGTAGACGGCAGAGCCAGCCTGGGGAAGTGACTTCAGGGGCTCAGAAGAAAGTTATGAGCCATGTTGAGTCTGACCCCTAAAGTAAGTTAGCAGGTTGGCTTTCAGGCGAAGTGCCAGGCAGGGGGAAGGCACAGGCCCCAGGATGGGGTCTTCTTCCAGACAGTAGTCATGCTGAACAGCCTCTGTGCCCCTCATAGAAACAGCCCAAAAGCGTCCCTCAGGGCTCACAGGCAGGGCTTTCGTGTGGTTTGGCTGCTGGCCTGCAAACCAGAAGGGGATTTCTGGGAACCAGGGTAGCAGCAAGACGGGGGAATGACTAACTACAGGAGCCAGAGAGTCCAAAGGGCACCACGGACCTGGCTTAGAGGGCCTGGACAGACAGGAAGGGCCTTCTGGTGCCCGCCATCTTGGAAAAGTACACGTGTTAAAATAGAGAAAACATCAGAGACGTGGGGTCGGGGGCTTGCTTCTGGGAAGGAGCAACATTTGTGGGTTTCAGTGGCTGTTTCAGGATTTAGAGCTCCAAATTTGTAGCAGAAGGGGAGGAGAGATCACATCACTGAACCCCAGCCAAGAAGCTGGATCCAGCGAGGGCCACGCCAACCTTGGGAAGTGGGGACGGGCTACCAGAGCTGGGCTCCGTGGTTTCACCTCTGCAGCCCCTGCCTCCTGCTTCAGCCCCAGGGTTGAAGGAAGATGTGAATTCATGCTGAGAGCAAAGACAGGGATGGGTACCTGCCTAGGAACCACTGGCCGTAAGCCACCGAGGATTAAAGGAACCCACACTTGGTCCCCATTGCTAAACTTCTGACGGGGGATCCTTTTTGGGGTGATGAAAACATTCTAAAATGGACTGTGGTGCCGGCGGCACAACTCTGTGAATATACTAAAAACCGAATTATACCCATGAAACAGGTGAATTATGTGGCACATCAATCATATCTCAACAAAGCTGTTAAAAACTACATAATGCCAAGTTAAATTTGAATAAATAATGGCTCATTTTTTAAGGATAAGTGTCTCTGTTGCAAGAGTTGGGACATACTAAAAAATCATTGTTTATCTGAAATCCAGATTTTTTTTTTTTAAAGATTTTATTTATTCATTTGACACAGAGAGAGAGATTACAAGTAGGCAGAGAGGCAGGCAGAGAGAGGAGGAAGCAGGCTCCCCGCTGAGCAGAGAGCCCGACGTGGGCCTCGATCTCAGGACCCTGAGATCATGACCTGAGCCGAAGGCAGCGGCTTTAACCCACTGAGCCACCCAGGCGCCCTGAAATCCAGATTTAACTGAGAGCCCTGTGGCCCATCGCTGAGTGCATTTACTTGTGGGAGAATAACTTTCAAATCACTGAAGCTGGAGTCTGCTGGTGCTTAAACCCCTTGGCTGCCTGATTCAGACACCAGTCAGCCCGAGGCCCCGATCCTTTGGAGCAGAGGTGGCTTCTGTTTTCTGGGTGCCCCACCCCTGGAGCTTTCCCTAGTTACCCCCAAACAACCCGTCATCTGTCCCGCCAGCCAGGGAGGATTTTCCTGGAAGCTCTCAGAGCATACGAGTGAGCAGGACACACTGGTTATGTGGGAAACAGCCAGATTCCTGTCCGCATACAGCCTTGTGGCACAAGCCCTTCTTTCCTGCCACCTTGTATGAAATCAGGGCAGGTCCCTGGCTCTCTTGGTTGCTTTCCCACCATCCTCTGGCCACCTACCCGCCTCAGAGTCTCAGCTCAGCCGTGACACGTCCAGTCCCTGTGCTCAAGCCCCCACTGTGGTCCGACTCCCCAGCCTTGGGAATGGGGGACTGGGGAAGGGGGCTGCTTCTGTCCTTACTCCACATCTTCTTCCTAACCCCCTCCCCCACTAGGGCTCTGACCTCCCCATGGGGGGTGGGGCCCGGGCAGGGGAAGAAAGAAGGGACAGGACAGACTTACTTCTCTGGGGCCAATGTGGAGCTATCCTTGGAGGATGTTTACACAGACCCTGTCTCATATTCTGCACACATTCATGAAAAATTTTGGATTCTACCTCCTAATATAGCAGTCTGCTTTATTCTTAAATGTGTATGTTGATCACCAATTGAACACTTGACCTTTTGGTCCCCTCCTCCACAGCTCTACTCCTGCCCTCAGATCTTGAAGAGAAATCTCTCCTCCAGGAACAAAGGCACAGCCCTTGTCATCACACTCAGGGGTGGGGAGGGAGTCGCCCAGTTAGAGGAGCCCTGGGATCTGGCTTAGGACCCACAGTCTCTTGAGGGTCGTCCTGGTGAAACAGGCTGGCATGTTTGGAGGTCATCTGACTTTGTGTCCAGGAAGCTCTAGGTCATTCTCTCTACTTGGGATGAAGGCAGGTGCCCAAAATATTGTCTGACAAAAAAGACAAGCAGTGGCTTTTCTGGGACATTCAGGTAGTGGGTAGACATTGTGTCATCTGCACTTGCTCAAAAGGAGGGGACTTAGACCCCTTTTCCAGCTGCCAGCTCCCCATGACATTCTCCAGACAATTGTTGTGGACATTTTCCTGGAAGAGTCAGCTGCTTAGATGAATGCAGAGGGCTGGAGAAAGGGCGTGAAGTCCACATTGCCATTACCGAGACCTGAGGGCGACATGTCCAGGAATCAGGAACGTTCGGGAAGGGAATATGAGGCAGGTCTCTGGGGCTGGGGCTGGGGGGAAGGGGCTGAGGAGTGGCAGGGATGTGGACAGGTTCTTGTCCACCTTTGTCCACAGCAGCATCATCCATGGTCCTCAAGAGATGGGAGCAAGCCAAGCATCCCTCGATGGCTGAAGGGATAAGCACAATGTGGTCGATCCACTCAATGCAAATGTTATTCAGGGTTCAAAAGGGAGGAGATTCTGGCACCTGCTCCTTAAGGGATGGACCTCGAGGACGGTGCGCTCAGTGAAATAAGCCAGTCATAGCAAGGCAGAGTCTGTGTTATTCGCTTATGTGAGGTCCCCAGAGGAGTCAAATTCCTGAAGACGAAGGGCAGAACGGTGGCTGCCAGGAGAATGGGGCGTTCGTATTTCATGGGGACAGTTTCCATTTGGGAGGAGGAAAGAATTTCTGGAGACCGATGGTGGTGATGTTTGCACAGCAGTGTGAATGTGCTTAACGCCACTGAACTGTTCACTTAAAAATGGTTAATGTGATACATTTTGTGTTATGACTATTTTGCCACAATTAAAGAGAAAGTAAAAAACAGAAAGCCAGTGTGAGGGGCAAGCCCCCCACAGCCACCGGGAGGGACTTGAGATCACCCTTCCAGAGCACCAGGCGCTCCGACTTGGGCTCCTCCGCCTGGGCGCTCCCTGCCCCCCGCCCCCCCCCCCGGATGCTCCCGCTGAGCGCGGGAACAAGAGCGAATTCCTCTGTCCCAAGGTCAAGATGCTTCAACTTCAGTGGAAGGCTGCTCTCAGGAGTGAATCCTCTCCCAGCCGCAGACACCTGCTCGTGGTGGGAGTCGGGCGCTGATGCTGACGCAAGCCGGTTCCCACATTGCCTCCTCTTCTAAGTTGTACACCAGTCCTGCGTCAGACACACGGCTCCGGAGTCATGCAGCCTGAACAGGCTGCGGACGGAAACCGGACCCTTGTCCCTCTCTCCTAAGGCCCATGGTCTTAACTGCTCTTCTTTGTTACCACTCGTTTTTCAAAACCCAGCTCAGATTCCCCTTTCCCTGACAGCATCTTGCACTTGCCCAGCTGCGAGTTTTTCCCTTTTGCATGTCTTCATGGCCCCTTGTGCTCCTAAAGGACCAAGTCTGTTGTATTTCATGTTCTTGTTTTCTCACCTGCCTCCCGCATTCGACCAAGCGGCCCTCCAAGGCAGCCATCTTGGTGTGTAAGTCCACACCTGGAGCAGAGGTGAGCACCCGAGCTGAGCTTCCTCCTGGCTCCTTTTCACGCTCCTAGGCCACTGGGCTGGCCTCTCTGAGAATCCCGGGAGCCTTAGACATGAAAGCACAATGTTGCATACATTTCAAAATCCCTCCTGCGGCAAGGACCTGCTCTGAGTGTGATGCTCTGAGAAAAATGACTTCTGTTCTGCCAGGGGATCAAAATATTAAAGGGAGATTATGTCTTTCACAGCTGGGAACAAGTCTTATTTTTCTCTGGGTCCTGTCTTTCATTGATTTGTGGCTCAATATGCTTTGGGGAAAATATCTTAATTCTACAGCATTCTGAGCGAGGAGCAGATTTATTTGGAGGGTTAGACGAGCCCCCGTTGATTACTGGACCAAGGAAACATGCTTCTGTGCCCGGCAAAGCAAAATTCCAAGTTGTCCTCTGTCCTTCCGGATATGCTTATGCTGATACTATTCTATTGATCACATTCAAATGAAGACTTTCTGCCCAATTAAAGAGACCTCAGATAAAGCAATGTGCAGGTGTCAGATCGGAGAAAATATTTGTCATATTTCAAGTTGACAGACGATTAAAGTGGAGGTCCGATGACACAGACAAAATTCTTGGAGATCATCAAGAAAAAGATTGGCTATCTTGATAATTTGCATTCTTGCTTCGTGATTGTTTTTTTAATATACATCCTTTATAACTAAGGAAGAAAAAATTTTAACAGTAGAAAATATTTAGGCCAGAGAAGACTTAAGGCTCTGTTTATGATGTCGTGACTTAAATATCACATTTTCATGTTATTTTCACTAGTAGATATACTGATGCGGAAAGGCAGCATGACGAGGTAGAAAGACCATGTTATGTGTTGAATGTCTGTGTCCACCTCCCACCAATTTACTTGTCGAAGCCCTCACCCCAGAGTAGCTGTTTTGAGATGGGCCTCAAAGGAAGGAATTGAGGCTCAACAAGGTCATAAGGGTAGGGTCCTGTTCTGATAGGGTTAGAGGCTTCATAAGAAGAGCCACAAGGAGCCTGGTGCCTGCCAGCTGGTAAAGAGCTCTCATCAGAAACTGGCCATCCTGGGACCTTGACCAGAGACGTCTCCCCAGCCTCCAAAGCTGTGGGAAAATAAGCTTCTGTGGTTTACGCCACTCAGCCTGTGGTAGTTTGTCTTAGCAGCCTGAGCAGACTGGAGCAGACAAAGAGTTTTGGATCAGATGAAGTTTGGTTGGATTCTGGGTCTTCCACTTGCTGATTGAATATCTCAGATGAGTCTTTTAATTGCTCTGAGCTTGATAAGTAATGAAGGATTAATACGCCTTGCTGGTAGTTTTGTCGTTAGGGTGAAGGATATCCTTTGGCACTGAGTGGGAGCTCAGGGGTTCTCACTCAATTGTGGAGAATGCTCTATGGGGGGTTTCTTTCCTAAAAGCCGGCCTTGTCCAGACCTTGGATTTTTGTGAAGTATTGAATCCTTGCTCCCTTAGAGGAGCTATGTCATTGGAATTGGCAGGGCAAAGGGGACCCTTTTCCAAATTCAATACGTATTTCTAGATTGATTCCTTTCATTGTTAGGTACTGGCACAGAATCCTCTTGGGAAGAAACCAGTTCACATCACTACTAAAGGAGGTATGCAGGTGGTCACGACTTGGTCTAAACTCCCCAGTGAGGCTCTGAGGAACTGGAAGCTTGCAAATAGAATCCAACGCCTTCACTTGGACTCAGCCAAGAGAAATGCATCTTTGCTCCAAGGGAAAATGCTTATAGAAGAGCCCAAGTGCTTACTTAAATGTGGTGAGAGCCTTCCTTCTAGCCACGCACGACCAATATTGAACTAGGCAGCGAATACTAATTGTAAGGTGAACTTTTATGCGGGCATCAAGAACGGTGGTGATCAGACACTCACACTGTACCGGTATTTTTCTTAAGATGGTATTTATTCATTTGACACAGAGAGGAAGATCACAAGGAGGCCGAGAGGCAGGCAGAGGGGGGGGGGAAGCAGGCTCCCCGCCGAGCAGGGACCCCAATGCGGGCCTCGATCCCGGGACCCTGAGATCACGACCTGAGCAGAGGCTTTAACCCGCTGAGCCACCCAGGCGCCCACACTGTACCAGTATTGAGTTGCTGCACTTTTTGTGTGGATCCGGAGACGGGGTGTGTGGAGACATCTTTGCCAAAGTTGAACAAGTCTCAAAGTTGCTTCTGCAGATTTCTGAACAACTGTCACTCAACATCCCCCAAATCCTTGGATTTGGAATTTCTGTTGAGTCTGAATATTTGATGCGTGGTAGAGTCACCATTTTCTAGGATTTCAAGCATGGTACCATATTGTGATGTCCTACTCATCAACTTAACAGAGGATGAACGGATAGAAAGAATCCAGAATTTCCTTTATAATTTGATAGTTTGGATTCCCAAGGGGACAAAAATGTGAGATTGGAAAATTTATGTTACCCTTTTAAACCCTTATTTCAGAATAAATCATACTGACATTGATCCATCAGAAGGTTTGGACAGCTCATGATGAACCTACTTTAAAATTAAAGGTAAGCTTCGCTCCTTTTCTTCCTGAGAAAGGTGACTCTGTGTCCTTGATTTGGCCCCTCCTCATCTGTCATGGAGTCTTCTGTTCACTTTTCTGAAAGAACACATCAATTGTAAGTGTCTTCGACCATTTGCCTTTGAGGATTCCAGATTTACTGTGTTGTCTCTACAGGCTTTTCCAACCCCTGTTCCAAGCTGATGAACATCATGAGCAATGCAACAGGATGTGGAGAAGGTGGTCAGTAGGAAATGTTCCAGTGGATTAACAATGTATCAGCCACCAGCGTGAATTGCTTGCCTGTTCATCGAGAATGCCTCAGTGCATTGTTCTGGAATTCCGGCATTGTTTCTTTTCTTTTCTTTTCTTTTCTTTTTTTTTTAGTAGGCTTCCCACCCAGGATGTCCAATGTGGAGCTTCAACTCATGACTCCTGAGATCAAGACCTGGGCTAAAATCAAGAGTTGGATGCTTAACAGACTGAGACACCCAGGTGCCCCTGTGGCATTGGTTCTGATCCAGTGAGACACCTCAGCACCTTCCAGCCTACCCACCCTTCCGTGGCAGTTGACCCAGAGCTTCATTCAAGAGTCCACAACGTAAGGTTAACCCAGGAGAGAAATTTCTTGGAATTGTTCATTTCTTCTAATTATATAAAGATTTTAAAAATTAATTATGTAAACAACCGGAAGCAGAATTCTTTTCAAGGAGGAATTCATCACAGTGCTCAGAAAACACCTTGAAGGCTGAGGGTAGGAAAAACATCCCAAGAAGCAGTGCGTTATGGAGGCTTATGAAACCCAACACGTGAGCTGCTCTGTCAGAGACAAGAAGAGGCAGAAGTGGAAAGAGGGTAGAGAGGGAAGATGTCAGGAAATGTTAGTGATGGTGGTGTTTGGGTTGGGGTGGGCCAGACAGGAGCTTAGAGGGCTGTTAATCCAAGAGCCTCATCTGTAGTTGGAATTGTTTTCAAGCCTGCAGTGTGAACCTGTCTTCATATTTCTCTGACCCTGATCTTCAGTCAAGCCAGTCACCGCAACAGATGTTCCGTGTGAGTTAGTTTTGTGAGAATGTGTGCACACCTGTTCATGTGTACGTATGTCTTCACGTGTGTATACCTGTTTGTGTGTGCCTGTATGCACATCATGTGGTCACACATGCACAAATATTTATGTGTGCTTGTGTTTGTATGTGCAATGTTCACCGTGCTAAGCTCTTCGTGTGTGTGTTTTTGTTCACACCCATGCACATGTCCAGGTGTGCACGTGTGTTCATGCACACTCATGTGTTTCTGTGTAAGACAGGAAGTGAGCTGTGTTTCCGTCTAGTTAGCACCATGCAAGACAGAGACAGCCCAAGTGGACCACCTGTGCTTATGGAGACCATAACTTTAAGAACCTTTAGAATTAATGGGAAGGGCGTCACACCCTGCAGCCCACATGCAGTTGGGGGTTCAAGCTCCCTTCAGGTAGGTCCGGGGGGTGGGGAGAACCCTGCTCAACACCTGGTTTACAGATTTATTTTCTCCTTTTTATTGAGGTATAGTTGATAAATAAAATTGTAGTGTGTTTAACATATACAAAGTGATGATCTGATATATGTTCACATTGTGAAAGATTTCTACGACTGAGTTAATCACTACCCCTCACCTCATCTACCTACCTTTCTGTGCTTGTGTGAGAAAACTCAAGTTCTACTCTCTTAGCAAATCTCAATTGCACAATACGATGTTATCAACTGTGGTCACCAAGTTATGCATGAGATCCTCAGACCTTATTTATCTTGTACCTGAAAGTATGTACCCTCTTTCCCGCCTCCTCTTCTTACCCCACCCCCAGCGCCAGGCAACAATATTCTACTTTCTGTTTCTATGAGTTTGACTTTTATTATTATTATTTTTTAAGGTCCCATATTGGGTTACATCTTTTATTATTATTATTATTTGCCCCAGGGGTACAGATCTGTGAATCATCAGGCTTACACCTTTCACAGCACTCACCATAGCACAAACCCTCCCCAATGTCCATAACCCATCCACCCTATCCCTACCCTCCCACCTCCCACCTCCCTACCCTACCCTCTCCCTCTTTAATAGGGAGAATTTCTCACCGTGGCTGTGCCTTTGCCCTGCTTCTAAAGAAGTCACTCTGTCACCATTTCCCTCCAGCAGAGGGCTGGGCTCAGAAGACACATGAGCTGTTAGTGGTTTCCTGAAGCAGATGCTGGAAGGTTGGCTAAGGGCATTGGTCTGTCCGGGTGTAATGTGTCACTCCCTGCTCCACAGCGGGAGCCAGCATGGTGAAGTGTCTCAACACTTCCTGGAGTGTCTCCATTGAGGCTTCGGGGAGAACTTACACAGCAGAGAGGATCCTGGGATAAAGTGTGTAAAGCACTTAGAATAGTTCCTGGCAGACAGTAGACACTGGTTCGTAGATCATGAACGTATTTCAGGCATTCCTCTGATGATCCCTGCTCTTTACCACATTAGAACCACAAACTGGTTTCTCTTGGAAGCTGTGCACCAAGATGGTCCAACCTGCTGGCGCTCAGTGGGGTTTGTCATGGTGTGGGGGGCGCGGAGAAGGTGTTCCTCCCCAGGACTCCAAATGGAGCAGCTACTTTAGACGTATCCTCTCTGATGCCTGCAGCCTCTAGAATGTGGACGTACCTACAGAGTGGTCCCCAGAAGGGGAGACTCCAGATGGCAACCTCTGGTCATTGCAAGGAAGTTATGCTTTCATTCCGTGGCTGTACTACTCTATGTTTTGCAACATAAGAATACTTTGTTATCTCTGGACTTCAACTAGACCAAAGCCCTAGAAGTAAAAGGCAAAACCATACATTCAATAGAAGAAAATATAGGAGGATATTTTTGGCCCTAGAGATGGGACAGGATTAGTGAGCAAACTTTTAAAAGCTCATATCATAAGCAAAAATAGTGGATAAAATGTTGTTGCTCATGAGGACCCCATGAACAAAGTTAGAGGCTGACAGATTTAGAGAAAGTCGTGGAAGATACGTTCATAGCTAAAACCAATGGAAAATAAGATAGAAACACCAGCAAACCAATAAAAGAAAGAAGGAATTCTTTGGGGGGGGGAAGGTTGAAGGATATAAGCAGGTGATTTTCAGGAGTGGTGACCCCATACTCAAGCACATGAGGGGACCCCTGTTAGCAACAGGAGAAATGCAAAGCAAAAGAATAAGATATCACTTGGAGTCTATTAGGAAAATTAGGAGGGCCTTTAATCCTAAATGTGGGTGGGTAAGTGGATAGAGGAACCCTCAGGCTTCACTGGCAGGTGTAGACAGGTACGGGACTCTGGAGAGCAAAATGGTACACTTAATCTGTGTTGGCACAGGCACACTCAGTGATGAACACTGGGAACAGGATCACCCAGCAATAGTGCTTCTGGGCAAAGATCTCAAACGCATTTGCATCAGAACCAGAGGGGGCTGTGGGGGGGGTACACTGTTGTGGGTGGTCCCAGGAAGCTGCACCTGGCTGTCCGCCCCTGGGGTCAGCAGGCGGGTGATGTGGAGGGAGCTCTCATGGAACACCAGCAGAGGTGATGAACTGGGTGTGCTGAGCCGTCCTTACTGGGTCAGGAATATTCTACTGATGTCTTCCGCTCCTTCTCGTTCGACACAGATCTCCCATCTTTTACCATTTGCTCATTTTCTTCACTAGTAAGCAACTCTCCCCAAATACTTGCCATTTACCATTGGAGAGTTTCCCTACGTTTGACTTAGTTGTGTTATTTACTAACATGTGGTGGAAAGGCCTCCTGTCTTCCTTGCTCCCTCCCTCCCTCCCTCCTCCGTTCACCCCTGGGACGCCCGCCGCGTGTCGTGCTGTGCTGTGGGCCAGGAAGGCAAGAGGGAAGCAAGTCCACAGGCCGGCTGACCTTCCGGGACTTCGTGGGCAGGAACTGAATTATTGAAGACCTCGGACAGCTTTTGTTCTTGCGGATTATGCTAAACAGAGCATTTTTATTGTATTAGAAAGTAAAACCGAGAAATTTCGAAAGCATTTATTCATTGATAAGAAAGTAATAAACCTATTATGTGATGGCATACATACGATCCTTTTATTAAAAAACTGTCTCTTCCCCAACAAAATTGTGTAATAGGAAGAGCAGAACTATTTTGAATTTTTTCAAGTGCCTCTAGGGGCTGGCGTAACGGAGGACCCTGGATTCTCATATCTGCTTCTGAATTCAACCCACTGTAATATCACAGGTTACAGAGCTTCTAGAAAACCCCACTGTACAGAGGAACAAGGGTGATAATGACAAATAACGTCTTTGTGTTTTTACAAAAAAGGCTTTGACGGTACGGAGTCCCTGAAGGGTCTGGGACCCCAGGAGTCCCCGGCTTGGCCACACTTTGAGAACCATGGGTTCCGGGCTTGACCCTGGAAGCCCCACATCTAAGTGCCACGCAGAGATCCGGGGTCGAAGTCCCGCTGCGATCATCCCGTATTAACCTAGAAATCCGAGGTGTTGCAGGTAGTAAGCTTTCTTTCCAGTGTTTATGTCTTTGGAGTGTTTCATCAGAGCTCATTTTTTTTTGACTCTAGGAAGTAGGATATAGGTGGCTCACTGATATTTTTTTCACTATTGCTGACTGAGCACTTCCTACGGGTTAGCCCGTTAGTCCTTTTGCGGAGCCCTTTCTCTTGCTAAAATCTGCCGATCCTCTGTGTACTTGCAGCACAACAAAGGACTTGAGTCAAAAGAATCAGACTTTAATGGAAATTGAAAGGTGCTCCTGGGCCCTTTAATTATCTGATAGCCTTGAGCTGCTTGCAACTGCGTTATCCTTAGGCTCTTTTGTATATTGGAAACAAGGGGGTCCCACGGCTTAGACTGAAGGCAAATTCTGGAAGAACATAGATGGAGAGGGGAAAATCTTCAGCTGCAAATTTCTGATGGGTGAAAACGAGTGCTACCCGTTGGAAATCCACTTTCCAGGACAGCAACACCGCACCCTGAGTGCCCCGTGGGACGTTCAGCAATGTACTCGGGCGCTGTGCTTAGTGCCAGTAATAGGTGGCGTTTGAAGAAGAGATGTAATTTTATAATCGCGTAACGTCGGCAACAACGTAAATGTCCCCTAAGGGAAGACCGGTTGTACATCAGGGGACATCCTTACAACGGGATGACACAAGGGGTCTCGAAGGGGGTAGTTCTGAGAGTTCACTTGGAAAGGAAAGTGCAGAATACAGCAGGCTGCCCTTTATGTGAAAGGGGAATGTATATTTGCTTGTCTGTGCATCGGAGCTCTTGAAGACTATATAAAACCATCTCCTAAGTGGGGACCTCTGGGCAGGGGTGGAGTGTGGGGGGGACCTTCTCCTATGTATGCCTTCTTCCGTCTTCTGATACCCTGCTCGGGTGTTACCTCTTCAAACATTAACGAAGTCTAAAAATAATAAAATAAATACAATAAAACCCAGGTCAAAAGCAACACAAATCTTTTTTACTGAAGCCCCTTGGTTTTCTGGGCAAGGATTGGACCCCTATAAACTGAAGCAGTCCTGGGCGGAGGTGAATGACCTTTTAGTTTTAACAGAAGGCAGACTTTCTGATGGGTCACTAGGATGTGTGCCCAAAGGCTCAGACCCAGATCGCCACGGTCTGGCTCCGCTCAACCACCCTGTTCCACGTTGCCTCTCGCTGGCTTGATTGTTAGAAAGGGAACGTGGAGT
This sequence comes from Ailurus styani, assembly GCA_002007465.1. Classification (NCBI taxonomy): domain Eukaryota; kingdom Metazoa; phylum Chordata; class Mammalia; order Carnivora; family Ailuridae; genus Ailurus; species Ailurus styani. The sequence goes on from LNAC01000920.1 coordinate 398,184, forward strand.
GAACACACAGTGAGCACAGTTCACAACAGTGATCTCTGGAAGGGGCCAGGAGCAGCCAGGCATTCTTTGAGAGGGGGCCCGAGTGTGCAAATGGTCAGCTTGGACCCCAGGACACCCCTCCCTGAGTCACGCGTCCTCAGAAGGAAGGGGCGGAAGGGAAGCTTTCAGTTCACAAAAGCTAGAGAAGGTGGTGGTGGTGGTGGTTTCGATGTGGGGGTGGGCTGGGTGTGGATTCTGGAGACGACTCACACGAGGCAGGAAAGAAAAGCGCCGAGTTCTGACCAAAACTATTATTTTCAAAATGTTTTAAAAAGCGTACGACTCTCATACTCTTGCATAGGGAAGGCAAGTCAAGGTTTTGGTTTGATGAATGAGATGAAGGATGGAAACATTGCTTTGTGCACTTCTCTTTGCTGGAATATCCCGTTGTGCACATGTGGCTGTCCAGCCCCTGCAAAAGGCAAACTAAGACATTAGGGTTAAGTCCCAGGCAACCTAGAGGGCGCTGGCTTCCCGTGTCCCACGGGTGCCGTGTTCCACTGGCTCCGTCCTCCTGCCATCGCGAATTCCTTAATGTTTGAGCCGGGGACCCATATTTTCATGCTCCATGGGGGCCTGCATCACGTAGCGGTCCTCACTTAGCTCACAGCTCCTGGAGCCAGAATTCCATGACTGCGACTTGATTTTTTTTTTTTTTATTAACTACACTTAGCAGGTTGAGCTGTAAAACGGAAGTCTGCTATTCTTGAATTTCATTTCATTTTAAAAGGGCTCTCCAGATTGGTTTTCTACTTAGGAGTTGTTCTTTCAAATAACCCCTGATAACTGGATATTAGTCTTTCCTGAAATTAGATGTTTGTCAGCAGGGGCGGGGCTGAGAAGGCAGAGAACCAGAGCCCCCACCTAAGGTAAATGAGACTTGGTAGCAGAGAGTTATTTTATTATATATGTTGAGTGTTTAAACAGCTTTAGTCACCATGGGTGGATGTGGGTCCAGGTTTGTACTGAAGTAGAACCTTTAGTGTGATCTCTAGTGTTCCCGGGGAAATAATCTTTTTATTTGTCTTGGGAGGTGTGAAGAGTGTTAATTTCGGAGAGCATAGTGGGCAAACACGGACTCCTTTGTCTGAACGTTGTATGCAGTTCTGAGATGGGATGTTGGGTTCTGTTGAAGGATTATCTCTCAGTTTACCTGACGTTGTATTAAAAAAAAAAAAGCTCTTGTCCGTAAGCAGGAATGGAACATAGGACTTGGCCTAGGGGAGCGTCCCTGTGTTTTAGACTTTGGTCTTCATCAGGACGTGTCGGGAACCACTGGGCAGAGGGTCTGGTTTTCACTCAGTCATTTCAGAAAGGCTGGAACATCCAACTGAATTTTTTCTTTTAAACTTTATCTTTTAAAAACACTCTACTATTTTCCCTTGACCTATGTGTGCAAGTTTGGAGATGAATAACCTTTCATCTGTGCCGGAAACCACAGCTGGGCTGCTTCTGTCCCAGGTTTCAAAGTATTCATTCTCAGCGTGCAGTCATGCCAGTCGCTTGACTAACCCCGTCGCAGAACCTGTCCTGTTCCGCCTGTCGCGGGACCTAACCCAGGAGGGGTGTCCTGACATCTCCAGCCTATTCATTTTAACACGTAAAACAATATCGTGTGAAGCCTGTATAATTGAGAGTGGATTTTATGCATATTACACCATTTTTTTTCTAGGAGCTTTGGTTTATGGAAGAATGGAGTGGAAAGTATGGAGAGTCCCCTCCCCGGCCTCCCTCCCCGCAGTGTCCTGGTTATGACCGTTGGCTGGGAAGGATGGGCCAACGCTGACCATTATCATGCGCTAAAGTCACCTGATGGCTTTAGGGTTCAGTCTGCGTGTTGTGCGTTCTATGGATGGACACAGGTGTAATGACATGCACGGTCGCAGCAGGCTCACACGGAGAGGTTTCAGTGCCTACAAGCCCTCGCTGCTCCCACTCTGCGGGCCCATCTCCAACAAGCCTTGGCAGACCACTGTCTTTTATTGTCTCTGTAGTTTCGTCTTTTCTGGAAGGTCGCAGAGGCAGAATCACAGAGTGTGCAAGTTCTCAGAGTCTCTCCTTCATCTCAGTGGCATGCACTGAAGGTTCCTCCGTGTCTTCTTGTGGCTTGATAGGTCCTTGCTTTTAAATTGCTGAAAAACATTCTGTTGTATGCAGGGGCTGGAGTTAAAGTATCCATTCAACTTTTGAAAGACTCCTCGGTTGCCTCCAAGTTTTGGTGATGACGAAGAAAGCAGCAATAGACATCTGTGCTCAGGTTTGTGTGTGAACGTAGGTTTTCAGCTCATTTGGGTATATGTATTTATTTATAAATGAAAGGTTTATGGAAGAGAAAAAGATTGTTTTAAAATGTGGTTCCCAGATTGCATGTGAACTATGCTGTGTGTTGGGAACCTAAGTTAAAAGTGAATTTAGTTCCTGTGGAATATATTGGTCTAAGCATCGGGGAGAGGCAGAGGTGATCACACAGACCCCAAGTAGACACCTTGCTCCCCCCACCCCATCCCTGTGGGTCACGAGAGGTCATGGTCAGAATCACATGCTAGGTTGCTGTATTAACTTGAATCTCTCTGTTGAAAGGCACTCCAAGTGACTGGCTGTTAGGACCGCCTAGTGACTGGGGCCGGGCAAAGTTGTAAGAGATGAAATTTCTAAGGAGGCGTGCCAGGAATTGATCAGATGTTTCACTTGAATTAGTATCGGGCCTCCTGCCAATGTTTGGTTTATCAACAGCCACCATCACTATGGGACCTGGCCTTCCAGCCCAATTTTGGATCTGTATTCAACATTGCCCGTCTTTTAGCTGGCAGAGATAGACTCTGAAAACAACTTCATGTCCTGGTTACCTTCGATGTTGTCCTTGGCCAAATACTCTAAAGACCCTGTACATCTCTGTCCATGCTCTGGGACGTGTCTTCTCCTCCCATTAGTTTCTTTAAGCCCAGAACACACTCTTTTATTGCTACGGTGATCTTCATGGCTTCCATCCAATTTCAGGACCGTGTACTACTTAGCTATTTCTGTTAAAACTTTTAGCATTATGTTGCTTACAAACTTATGTTCTCTAGGTTGGAATATAGCCACTGTGGAATAATATTTTTAAAAGATGGTCTGGTACCTGTTTTACTCCCAGTAATTGTTGTGGATGCAAAAGTGTCTATTTCTTCCATCCAAGTGCAGGTGGAATTGAGAACAAAGAAGTTACAGCTCAGCTTCCATAGTAAATATTGAACCGTTTTTAAGTGCATGGTGGAAACAATAATCTTGAAAGCTAGGCTTTCTCTGTGCTGACAATAAATTGATAAATAAGTGAGGGAAAGGGAGACTCTCTCTCACAGGAGGGTGCTGACTGGTAAACGCAGGGCAAGTGTTGCAGTTGCAAAAATCAACATATTGCAATCATCGCAGTAAATACTGCTTTATGCCAGAATATCATTGTGCATGTGTGAGCGCAAGCATGAGTGTGTGTGTGTGTGTGTGTGTGTACGTGTGTGTAAAGAAAGAGAGAGAGAGAGAGAATTTGCTGAGGAGTAAGATATTTGCGTAAAGCATTTCCCTGCCCGTTGCGTAGATTACTCATTATTTGCAAAGGAGGAAATAGAGACAGTACTGTGCAGACACCAGACCACACTCTTCCTGGAGACTAGAATCAGCATCACAACTAAGGAGCAGGTGACACTGGGGGCTCCAGATGGGACACCCCACCCCACGAAGGACAAAACTTTCCTTATGACGCATCTAGCTGGGGTGCAGAGCCTGAGACTAGCAAAGAGGAAACGTCAAACAAACCCAAGTTGAGGGACATGCTGTACAATGACGTGGACTGTGTTTTACAGATGTCATGAAAGACAAGCAAAGTTTGAGAGCTACCGAGAGAAATTAAAGGAGTCTAAAGAGACATGATGACTAAGGGTGATCCGTGATTCTGGACCAGATAAAGGGGGGAATGTCTCAACGAGCAGGGTGGGAGTAATTGATGGAAATGGAACTTGGACTATAGGTTAGAAAAAAATATCGTATCAAAGCTAAATTTTCTGAGTTTGATAGCTTTCCTGCAGCTCTGTAAGGGAGCATCTAGGTGCCTGGGAAATTACTACTACAGTGTTGAGTTATAAAGGACCATGATGTAGGTAAGCCACTCTCGAGTGTTTGGGTGTGTGCTCATATATGTATGTATGTAGTAAAACAGAGGAAAGGCAGAGCAGGGTAGGAGGGAGTGAGGCCACTGAGGATGGGAAAGGAATGGGCAGGTGGCGACAGTCAACAAGGGAGTGGATGTGTTTCCTTGCGGCCGTTGTAACAAAGGACCATAAACTGGGTGGCTTATAACAGGAGCGATTGTGTCTCTCACAGCTCTGGAGGGCCCAAGTCCAAAGTCAACGGGTTGACTGGCCCATGCTCCCTCTGAAGGCTCTAGGGGAGGATCTTTCCAGGCTTTTCCAGCTTCTGGTGCCTCTTTGGGTTCCTTGGCTTGTGGTTGCCTCACTCCACCTCTGCCTTTGTCTTTGGTGACTTCCTCTCTGTGTCTCCATGTGCTTCAAGTTTCCCTTTCCTCTTCTTGTACGGACACCAGTCATTGGATTGGGGGGCCAGCCCTAAATCCAGGATGATGTCACCTCAAGATTCTTTTTTTTTAAAATTTATTCATTTATTTTTATTTATTTACTTGACACAAGTACATAAGTAATCACAAGTAGGCAGAGAGGCAGGCAGAGAGAGAGGAGGAAGCAGGCTCCCCACTGAGCAGGGAGCCCGATGCGGGACTCGATCCCAGGACCCTAAGATCATGACCTGAGCTGAAGGCAGAGGCTTTAACCCACTGAGCCACCCAGGCGCCCTCATCTCAAGATTCTTAACTAATCCTGTTTGCAAAGACCCTATTTCCAAAAAAGGAGATTTATTTGCGTGTACAGTCTGCCCATGGGCATGAATTTTGGGGGGTTCTGTTACAGACCCAGTACACGGCAGGTCAGCGTCGCCCTCAATGAGGAAGTAAGATGCAAAAAAAGCTTAAAGGGAGTGAGGGAGTGAGACAGAAGGCTTTTAGGGTTAAGTGTGTTCCGGGAAGAGGGGGCAGCTGGGACAAGGTCCCTGAGATGCGGCTGGGCTGGTGGAGCTGAAGAGCAAAGTGGCCCGTGAATTCCTCCCTGCCACTGCCTACTTCCTGGGTTTTTTTCTGTTGAGTGAGGCTTGACTGGCTGTGAGTGGCATCTGGAGAGGCCTGTGGGTCCTGCACCAACACCAACTGAGATGGGTATTAATAGCAATTTTCCTCGGTGGGGAGGAGGACCAGCAGGTCAGGACAATGGGCCCCAGCTGAGAACCGTTTTGGACGTGGCCACACGCTGCTGCAGAATAGAGCCACAGGCCCACCTTGCCCTCCCCTGCGAAGCTGCTCTTTGTCTCCCGCTGGGAAAGTATGTGTATAGCTCAGTTTGTGAAATTAAGTGCCATCCACGGATGCTTTATTTTAAAGCAGTGAAGGAGAAAAGCCTCCTGCAAGGAGAAACGGAATCCATCCCATGTTTCTGGGACTCAGTAAGTCCTTCAGCTCAGTGCCCTCCCTGCCGCACACTTCTGTGTTTTATTACACAGATGGACACTAATTTACTAAATTAGTGAAACAGGAAACGTGGTGTGTTTTGCAGGTGACATGGGGTGAGGTCTGTGGTCCAGGGGTAACATTCAGGCAACTACTGTCCTCAGCATCTCTTTCTTTCAGTTTTACTTTTCATTCCCCCCCTTTCCTTTTCCTTTTTTTTTGGGGGGGGACATTTTGAAATTATTTTTTTTCTTATTTGGAAGGAAACATAAACTTACCTAAAATTCAAAAATTACAAACTCAACCGGAAAAAAAATGGGTGAAAGTCGGGCAGAGGGCAGACCTCCAGGGGCTGGGGCCGCCCTCCCCCCGGGCACGAGCGGGTCTGTTCGGCCTCTCTCAGCTCGTCTGGAACCCGAGACCGGGTGAGTCCACGGGGTGTCCCTCTGATTTTCCGCTCTGGGCTTGCTGTCCTGGGGCCTTGCTGCCTGGAAGGAGGGCAGAGAAGGGCTGAGACAGCAGCAGGCTTCCAGCTGATGATGGGACGGAGGAGTGCGCGGGCCAGTCTCAAGTATTCATGCGGACCTCTCTGCTGGCCTCAAGCCCAGGGCAGAGGGAAGCAAAGAAGCAACACGGGGAGGCCCCTGGCTGGGTCCCAGAGTGTGTATGTCTTCCAAGTGCGATTCCTACGTGGTGACCCCAATCACGCCCTGGGCACGATCTCATCCCCAGCCCTGTCCTGATGTTAGTTAGTTCACTGATTAGGTGACGCAGACACATGCAGGCCACCATGTGTTCAGCTGGCCTTGCCGAGGAGGTGGCGAATGTGGGTCGGAACCCCAGGCTCTCCACCCCTATGACCAAAGCTCTGTCGCACCCGCCGGGGCCTTCTCGCAAAACGCATGCATTTGCAAGAAAAGGCGTGGATGAAGTTGAGAACCGCAGGGACTGTGTGGAGGCGGTCTCCAGGGAGGAGGTGGCCTCCGGGGAGGAGGTGGCCGCTCCCGTCATCCTCCTCCATCGTCCCCAGGTGGAAACCTCTGCCAGAGCTTTCTCTGTCGGGTGAGCTGACTGCTTGTCCTTCTTCTGCCTCCTGGAAGTAGCAGGCTGCTCGGCAGCCACGGAGGGGAGACCAAATTTCTCAGAACAAGCCCCCAGTTCTGTCACCGTCCCAGAAGCAGGGATGGCATACAGTTCATTGGCTCCAGCTGCAGGGCACGTGTCTCTAGGTCTTGAATTTGAGGATATACACGCTTACAAGCAGGTGAGGAAGGAAGGTGGCGTGGATGCTGCCTGCGCTGGCTTTCGGGACACCTACATGGTTCCAATCCTGCACCTGCCTCTTCCCGATGCGGATGCCTCAGGCAAGCTGCGTGGCTTCCCCCAACCTCCGTTTTCTAGTTTGTAGAGAGGGGGTGACTGTGAGGACTCGGGTGACTTCGGTAGTACAGCCCCCAGTCCCTGGGAAGTGCTCAGTGACCCCTGGTACTTTACATACTTCCAGTTCCCAACATAGGCATTGACCTCCCCTCTGCCACGTCTTCCAACGGTTCAGCTCACCCACTTACCTCTCCACGAGCCCTCGCTCAGTCCCCCCAAACCACGGCGATGTCTACCTCTGCCCTTGTCAGTTTCACGCATCTCACTGCATCCCGCTGAGCTCGTGACCGGGCCTGCCCGCTGGCCTCCGCCGGTGTCCTGTGCGTGGATTCCGCCTGGCCAAGAGCGGGAGGGGGTGGAGGTAGTGTCCGGTGGGGGTTTAAGCGGATGGGTAAGAGCACAGACTGCAGTCACACTCCCTGGGTTCCAAACCTGATCACTTAGTATCAGTGTGACTTTATTTCCTTTTCTGTAAAATGGGTCCAACCACAGCTCCCCATACGGTCGTTAAAAAGGATCACATGAGGTTGTAGGCACTCTCAGAGTGTGCCTGACCTTGTAAGCGCTGGGCAAGGGTTTGTCACTCTTATCACTCCCACCCACAGAATTTTTGGTATATTTTTATCTCGGACTCTGTTTTCCCACCTGCAGGGCAGTAGTCATGAAACCTGTCCTCCCCGGCCATGGGGGTCCCATGTATGTGCCGGACTTGGTCCCATAAGCGCTCAGTCACGGTAGCAGGTGCCACTGTCCTCCTGGGGGCCCAGAGCCCTGCGCTGGACCCCTTCCTTGGAAACTTCTGGTGGAAGCTGGCCAACGATTTAGCCAAGAAAAAAATAGGACTCCTAATTAAATCTGAATTTCAGATCCATAGCAAATAGTTTCTTAGGATAAGTGTGTCTCAAATATTGCATGAAACGTGCTTATGCTAAAAAACGATCCAGTATTGATTTGCAATTCAAATTTAACGGGCTGTTCTGCCTTTCATTCCACAACCTCACAAAGTCGTGTGAGGCTCAGAAGGTAAGTGTGGTCCCGGGCAGTAGGGGACAGAGCAGAGGTGCCCAGGGAATCACAGCTTGTTTTCTCTTCCACTCCGTATCCCTGTGCCCCTGCCACTCGCCCCTCTGATGGCTTCCCACCCATCGCGCCCTGAGTTCCCCTTGGCCGTCCCACCTTGACTGTCAGGTGTGCTTGGCCCGTCCTTGCCCATGTTTAGGCACCTGGCCGACCTTGGCTCCCCAGCCCCTCCTACAGCGGGGAACGGTCAGTCCTCACTATAATCCCACATTCCCATCGTACCACCACCTGTCCCGAGCGCTGCCGGGCCAACCCACAAACCCAGGGCCCCGACTGTGGCAGGTCCTTGGCACCTGTGTGCTTGTTGAACCACTTGGTCCTCTTCTCCCCATCAGGGTCCCTTTCCAGAGTGAAAGACCAAAATCCGTCACGGGTGAAGTTAGGAGCAGCACCAAGAACAGCCTTCCCTCCTCTCGACACAAAAAGCAGCCCTACTGGAGATCATTCCCTCAGGATCTTCCCTCCTTTGAACAGTGTTTTCACGTATTTGTGCCAAACACAATCGTGGTCACAGGTGTGACTCAGCATCGCCAGAAATGTTTTGTCATATTGCCACGTGGTCTCTGCATAATCATTCTTAGTGGCTGCGCAGTCGTCCACCAAACACAGATTCCTAATACCATGACTTCAGCTCATTTCTGTATATTTTTAAGGTATAACGTTGCAGTGAAAAATTTTAGTTCTCTTGTTTCCTTTCTTTGGAAGCCAGGTATAAGAACTCCGTGATGGGTCGATGTGTTGTCGCACGTGGAAGTTGGAGTCCTGACCCTCAGTACCTCTGGATTTGGACCTTACCTGGAAATAGGGTCTTTGCGGGTGTAATCCGGCTAAGATGAGGTCGTCAGTGTGGGCACGGATCCGAAAGGACTGGTGTTCGGGAGAGGAGGAGAGCACAGTGCAGGGACAGAGACACATGAGAAGGAAGCTGTGTGGCGACAGACGCAGAGCTGGGCGGTATGTCTGCCCGCCGGGAGCACCAGGGACTGCCAACCACCTTGGGAAACTGGGAGAGGCCCGGAAAGGTCATTCCCTGCGAGACTTGGGACACCTTGACTCCTGACTTTTGGCCTCTAGACTGTGAGACTCTCCACTCCTGTTGTCTTAGCCCTCTGCGGCTGCAGGGAGTGGATACAGACCCCAGTTCTAGAATTCTCTCCAGGATCGCGCATGAGCCCAGATCTGGCTCACGGGTCACGCCGAGCCTGGTGCCCGCACGAGCTGGTACGTGTCCAGCCATCTCGGGGGTGGAACCTCTGAGGGGCTCCCCTGGCCTTCCTCCAGCAGCATCCCGTGGAGGGGTGAATCTGGGGACTTGGGCCCTCAAGGTCGGCCATGCAGCGGTCCGGGGAGCACGTGGGCCAGCTTCACTTTCCTGGGCCGCGCGCGGCTCCCTGCCCTCAGCCTGCAGGTCGGAGCTCCGCCCGCGCGTGGAGACACAGGTGCGGGCTCAGGGAGGGCTCCCTTCTCCCTCCTGTCACCCGGGAGCTGGCCCGCCCTCATCACTGCAGGGTGTCACTGTGTCCCTGACATCGCAGCCCCCACAGCCTCGCGCGTGTGCCCTTTCGGCCTTGATCTTGGGCGGTTCTGTCTCCCGGCCGGGCCTCCCTTTACCCGGGCAGTACTGATGTCATCATCTCAGTGTCCGCTGATAATGCAGGGCCTGAATGGGTGTCAGGGATTGAACAGCATCTTATCCCGCTGGTTTGCGGCTTTGCTACCCTCGCAAATAATCTCAGTGGCGAGAAAAGATGACCCTTCCCCCCTTTGGTTCATTGTTCTCCCTGCACTGAGTTTTGAGCTAAGCGGAAGGTACCAGCTAGGCTTTGGCCGAGAGGAATTCCCCTCACAGCGCGGGTTACTGGAGAGGCAGGAATAAGGAGGCTGGTGTCAAGGTCCCTGCAGGAACCACGTCCGAGGCTCTCCCCAGAAAAGACATGGCCATGCCCTTGGTCCAGGACTACCGTCGCCTTTCAACCACCTGGAAAATGGCATCGAGGGGCTTATGTCTCACTTGCATGATGCCGGACGGGAATGCAGGACGGGCTCCCTGTGTGTGTGGGGGGGTCTGGGCTCTGGGGTGGGGGAGGGGAGAGGCTGGCGATGGCAGGAGGGCGTGCTTGCGGGGAGCAGTTCCCGAGAGCCAGCAGGCACTCTGTTGTCAACGCCAATTTCGCTGCTGCAGGGAATGCCCCAGGTGTCTCGTCCACAGCTTCGTAAATGAAGAAACTGAGGCCGAGTCGTGTGTTACATTACACAAGAGTGAGAGCCAGAGGGCGTGGGGATCCAAGTCTCCCGAATTCTCCACTAGGAGCTTTGTCCCTGTCCCCTATCTGAGACACAAATACAGCTGTCTATGGGTATGATGACAATAGACCTTACTACCGACGCCGTCCCCAGTCACTGAGTGTGCGCGTCCAGTGGCCCAGCAGTGACCCAACGGTGGGGTGGCCCGATGGTGCTTTCCCTGGGGTCCGGTCATGTGGACGGTGACTGTCGTTGGGGCCGCCCGGTGTGGCTTCCTGGGACCGTGGGGGAGCTTGCCACCTGCGGGGTGGAGGCAGGTTTGGGTGGCACCTGGGAAAGGCTTTTGTGGTCAGGTGCCTCTCCCTGGGGAGAGATCTCGCAGGGTGGAAAGAACCAGAACCTGAGATCTGGGCCAGGGTGGGCTTGGCGGAAGGGAGGGGCTTGAGGAGAAGGGCTTGGGTCCCACACGCTGGGCCACCAGTCCGGGGAAAGGAGGCTGGACGCCGTTCTCCCATCCTCATCCTCAGCGGACAGGTTCCAACCAACCGGGCTGTGACCCTCTTGTTGCAAAGATTGTGTTTGCTCCTGTTTGCAGCTTCGCACGAAGGACAGCGAGTGCTGAGCCACGAGTCAGCAGGGACAAGAGAGTCCCTGAGCGCCCACAAACCTCCTGCCTCTCTGCTCAGCCTCTGCCGGGAGGCCCAGCTGCCGTCTCTTTCCTCACGTCCTCGTTCTGTGCTGCCTCACGGGACGCCCGCCGCAAACCTCCCTTTTGCACCCAGGCCTGTCTAGTGGGATGAGATGGCCAGCTCTGCTCCCCTAGACGGGTGGGTGAAGCCGCGCCCCCTCCTAGCGTCCCTTCCACCGGCATCCCTCTCGGCCCACTAGGCCGCCCTCAGGCCCACGCTCCCCGGCAGGTGCAGGGACAACTGTCTTTCCTATGGGGCTCAAGGAAGATAAGACTTCTGTGCACGTTTCTTGCAAAAGCAGCCCAGCCCTGCAGAAAGTGGGGCACAGAGCCTGGGATTCCCGTATCTACAAGGGCGAATCAAACGGGCCTGGCTTACCCTGCGGACTCACAAGCCCCAGAGAAGTTGAGGCTGTGGCTTTGCCCACCACGCGCTGTGTCCCCTGCTCCACCTGCAGCCAGAATCCTGATGGCGGGGGTGGGGGGTGGAGGGCCAGCTCGTGCTCGGGGGCGTCCAGCATTGCCAGGACTCCCAGCTCTCCCTGTCCCCGCGCCTCTAGCAGCAGCCAGGTGGCCTGAGGGGAAGATCGGAAGGAGATTCAGGGTGGTGGCTCTTTCCTTTTGGGGCGTGGCAGGTGGATTTTTTGGGTGGACACGAGCCCTCGCCCATGGCCCATCCTGGAGGGGCGTCAGATTTAGCCCATGATGTCTGGGTGCTGTTCTGTTTAGGGCAGGGGTGTTAGAGGGTCAGGGTGGGGTTGACAGGGGAGTGTGAACCTTTTACCCTTTCACTGAAGGGCAAGAAGAGAGAGCAGCTGCGCCACGGCAGGAAACGACACCTCCGGGCTGGCAGGGGAGGATTTTGCCAGGCAGTTGCTATGTCTTTGATGTCGCTGCCCCCTCCTCTCTGCCTGACCACCGGACAGCCGGCTGGCTTAGAGGGAGGTGCGGGCATGCATCCGTTTCCAGGAAAGCGGCGGCTGGCCAAAGTCACTCCATGGAATCTGAACAAGGACCTGGGGGCTCCCGAGACCCCTCGGAGGGGCACTTGCTCGGAGACCTGGAATTTGGTCTGAGGCTTAGTCTCCAGGCTTCAGTGGACCTTCCCAGGCTCTCTTGGTGAATTCCAGCCAGGGGGCAACTTAAGCGAGGGTCCCACGCTGGGACATGCTTGTTCATTCACCACTAGCAAGAGTGAAGGTAACTGAGGATTGCGTTTCTGTGGGGAGTGGAAAAGGAAATGTTCTAGATGCATTTGAAGAGGTCAGGAAGAGGATTTTAAACCGCGGAATGGGAAAGTCTTTAAACATGTCTTAGTTCTTTAAAAATTAAAAGCATCTTTAAAACAGCATTCAGCGTTTTTTCCTTATAAGGAGTTGAAATGTTTATTGCAGAAAATCTGGAAGTTTGAAGGTAGAGGTAAAAATCATCTCGAATCCCACCAGAAACTGACAACCAAACCTTGCTAACTGTGTGGCGTAGTCTTGATAAACAGACGCTCAGACACCCAGACAGACACGTACACCTTCACACACGATTGAGACCACCCTAAAAATACACGATTTTTTTTAGTGTTTTCACTTAAAATTCCATCATCAACATTCTTCCCAGTGTCTTTGAAAACAGGAAATTTTTAATGGCTACCTACCATTCTTTGGAAAAGCTAAGCCATTTGCTTAACTAAGTCCTTATAAATAGTGTTTAAAATTTAATTTTAATTCTTTATAATGTGCAAATGTGCCTTTTGGAATAGAAGAAGCCTGCTGCTCTGTGCCTCTGTTTTCCCCCTCTCTAAAGTGGGCTAACGCTGTCTTAGTTCAGGCGACTGGTGTGGCCTTTAATTAATATTTAGGAACGGCCCTGCAAGTCACGCATGAAGGATTGCTACTTAAGTCAAAGGTTTTGTGCAATTGTCCGTAATTATTATAATTTGCTCATTATGGGCCATTAGCACGTTGTAGGACAACAGAGAGGGATTTATTTGGAAGGCGATCTGCAGCTGTGTCTTGCGTGAGCTGATGATGGAGGTTCAGAGGCCCATGATTTTCTTCCTGACTGGAGAGACAGGATCAGGCAGAAGACATCTGTACTGAGAGGCTGTGGCTGTTGCTAATGCGCGGGGTGTCCTGAGGGCGGGGTGCCACGCGGGCGGGAGGGTGCCGTGGGCCTTTCATCCATGCAGAAAGCTGGTTCTTCATTTCTGTTCACTTTCCTGATTTTAATCTCCTACAATACGTAGATAATTCACAAGCATTTTCATCTCAAGCCTTCTAGAGGCCACAGGATAGCTCATGGAGAATTTCCATAGATCTCCTAATGGCCCAGGAGCCATGTCACCCGTCTTTAGACTCTTCAGAAGTTCTAAGATAACTTTATTCTCACAGAGTGGGAGGGAGAGGTAGCATAGAGCATTTAGTGACCAAGGAATTGAGCATACATTTGCCACAATTTGTAAAAATGTTTAAAAGCCATCTTTAGAGGGATTATGACCGTATGTTCTGACCCTCAAATCGGGACACGTGGTCTGACTGACGTCTGCTTTCTAGATCTGTGAGGACAGTTGAAAGACAAGAAGACAGAATGTTTGCAATGGGCACTGACCTGGAAAATCCAGGCCATCTGGTCACCTTGCACAAAGGGGTAATATCTGAAGTCCTGGGTGGAAATTCTCAATGCCTTAGCCTGCTTTCCAGACATTTAGTCTTTTGCACATTGCCCGATGGCAGTTTCAGAACTCAAAGACCCTTAGGGGCAGGAATGATGATTTGACATGCTTCATTCCTAACCCCGTTTTCCCTTTTTCCTTTTGGGTCTGGCTTTAATGGCTTGACCTTAGGGGTGTGTGTGTGTGCATGTGTGTGTATGTGTGTGTGTGTGTGTGTGTGTATGAAAGAGAGAGAGAGAGAGGAAGGGAGAGACAGAGACAGAGACAGAGAGATGGAAAGAGACCAAGACAGAGAGGCATGGGGTGGTGCATAAGGGCTGTTTAGACTAATCTTGAGTCAATCTCTAGTTCTGAATTTTCTGGGGAACAGATTTAAACCCAAGGTAATTGGGGGAGATCAGACCGTTGACTGATCCAGATTTAGGCTGGGACCCATGGCTACAGGAGATAAAGAAGGGTATACCCCACATAGACTGTTTCTGTGGGCATCCAGTAATGACCCGTTCCAAGGCTAGGATGACATCTTAGATTCACTGTCAAAGTTTGAAAAAGAAATTGGGATGATTTCGTGCCCTTCAGAAAATAAAGGAGGTGGACGAAGGGCACTGCATATCCTTTTCCAACTGAGATAAAATAATAGACCTATTGTCCCCACAGCACAAGTTTGACTGGTTCTGAGCAAACCCAAGGGTCTCTGTAAATTCTAAGCTGAACGATTTTAGCATGGTCCTACTTAGATCATGAAATACTGATTTTTTTTTTTGGTTTCTCATGTTTAAGCCTTGTGAATACAAGGCAGCCTGTCTTCATTTCATAAAAATAACTCAGACTGAGATGTTGAGTGCTCCGTAGTTCCTTTATCTCTTGAAACAGTGAGTTAATAGAAAATGTAAATCCCGTAGGAATTTTCTCTTCTCATTGGCTAGTTCAGGTGTCTCCAAAGTGGGTACATTATAAGGACATTATAAGACATTATAAGATGACATTATAAGACATTATAAGATGACCCACTGGAGTTCAGGAAGAAAATTCTAGAATGTCAATCACCTTATAGATGTTTTTTGATCATGTTTGATCACATACACAATACAGTGTGCATGAGCATCATTAGAGGTAAGCACAATGATTCTGTTACTGATAAAAGGTTAGACCAGGGGTCTGCAAGTTTGAACTCACAAATCAAAACCAGCCTCTAGCGGTTTTTGTATGACCCACAGCTGAAAATGCTTCCCCCCCCCCAAATTTTATTTATTTGTTTGACAGAGAGAGACACAGCGAGAGAGGGAACACCACCGGGGGGGTGGGTGGGAGAGGGAGAAACAGGCTTTCCCGGAGAGCAGGGAGCCCGATGCAGGGCTCCATCTCAGGAACCTGGGATCATGACCTGAGCTGAAGGCAGACGCTTAACGACTGAGCCACCCAGGTGCCCTGCTGAAAAATGCTTTTTACATTTTTAAATGATTGAGGAAAAAACAAAAAAACCCCCACTATTTTTGTGACTCATGAAAATTATATGAAATTTAAATGTTAGCATCTGTAAATAAAGTTTTATTGGAACATACTTATGCCAGTTCACTTACATATTATCGATGGCTGCTTTTGCACACCCCAGCGGCAGAGCTGAATAACTGCAAAAAGAGTGAATGGTGCATAAAACCAAAAATATTTACTGTCTGGTCCTTACAGAAAGAAGTTGGCCAACTCCCACCCTCAGAACATTGGCTTTAGTTCCTGGGACAATATTTTTGTGTCAACTCACCTTTGTGGAAAGAGAGTATTTTTAAGCTGACCAAACATAACTTCCCTAAATAAATTTCCAAATTTGTCTTGGATGACCTCTGCAGGGAATTTTGCCAAAGTCAGGTGGGAGGTGGTAAAGGAAGGACTGGGAAAAGCTGAGAAAGCTTTTCAAGAAAGTTTTGAACTCAGATTTTTGAGAGGTCAAAGAGCTACACAAAGAGTTGACTTGATGGGATAGGAACATGTTCAAGGGCAAGCCATCCTTGTCCTCTTCAACTTGTCATTATCTTCGTTTGGATGTTGATGCTGGAGTCACCCAGTAGTTAGGAAGTCATCACCATCATCATATTAGTAATCATGCTGCCTATACTATACTTATCAAGCAAGTTCCCTTCTCCTTGGAGCCCATAGCCCTTCATGTGTGTTTATTTCTCCCCATAACATTCCTGGGGTGTTTCCATTGGATGAGATTTCTTATGATCATTTCACTTCCCTTTGGGCACATGAAAGAAAAACAGACAAACCCTCATCAATATGGGAGAACCTTTCAACAAAGCCCAGGTGGTTGTTCACAGTATTTTTTCTTCTGTGTTTTTTTAAGCTGAGGAATGGAGGTAAATGATTGGGTCTAGTCACTGCACCTCAGCCTATCCCAAAGTGGAACTTTGCTTGTCTGACTCTTGTTTGATCAGCCACTCTGCTATTTTTTGTAGGACAGGTTCCAGGAGCCCCATTTACTTCAAAGGTTTGCTGAGCATGGCAGGCTTCTACCATGGGGTAAAAAGTTCATCTTGACAGGATTTTTTTTTTTTCCAAAGGGACCCAGGATAGAGAGTGCATATATGTTTAAGAAACTGGTAAGTCTACAAAAATGGGATCCAGGAATCTTGAGAGAGACCAGAGGCCCTGGCAAAGGAAGAAGCCACTGGGGAGGAAAATTTTTTCTATAACATTCAAGATTCTTCTGGCTGATCTAAGAATTAATTTGACCTGAGACAGATTGACAAGAGAAAATCAAATTTAGTTACATACATATAGGAACCCACACAAACCTGAGAGGTTACAAGAACAGTCAGGCAAAACGAGGTACATATGTCATTTTGGATGAAGGGGAAGGAGGAAGGCTGGAGCTTCAGAGGGAAGGAAGGCAATTCACAGGAAGAATGGAAAAAGTAAATGTTTGGTAAACAAATGTTTGCTGGACCACCCAGGAACAATGGGAACTAGAGAGGATTTTGATCAAACAGGCCTCGCTCAGTTTCTCTCTGTCTACCATACCTACTTCCTTTTATACAAAAGTTATCCATGGTGATAGTTTCCTTCCTGGAACAGGTCCTCTATCTAAATTCTTTTAGGAGGTTTTGGAGGAAGCAAAAACAAACAAACAAACCCCCCCAAAACAAAAACCCCCAAAACCAAACTTGTGAGTCTTCTCTTTCTTAAAAATAATCAGTCTAAAGTAATCCACATGGCAAAGAGACATTTTGGGGTGGCAAATTTTCTTCTGATACCCAGCTTACTCCAAATGCTGAAAGGAAACAAAAGCCACAGCTGGATTCTGAGTCTGTGTCATTTACCGACAGAAGCTCCCTTCAGGTAGTTAGTTGAAAGTCTCCAACTGTTGAGTGAGAAAGGAAATGGCTCTGATTGGGTAGCCCTAACCTAGAGAGAGTGGAAAACTTTATTCCTGGAGAAAGGATGTCCTCAGTGACATTCACTGAATTCGAGCAGCTCAGAAACCCTCCATAGCTCTGAGTAAATTTTGCTTACTAATATTACAGAGTGACTTAAGCACAAGGATGTACAAAGTAAGCTTTCCAGGAAAGCAAAAACCACAGCAGTGGGTAGGTGCTCCCTTCTGCTTTGTTTGCACATTGATAACTGGTCATGAGATTTCTGTTGACGCTGGTGTTGCCCTTCTCCCGGTATCCAAGAAACACACATGTTAGTAATGAAGTTGGAAAGCTTGGTTTTCTTAGGAAACATTTGTGGTGACCCAGCGGGGTGACATGAGGGCTAGGCACCTCTGCCCCTTGGAGCCGGGTCTCTCAGGACACTTGGATGAGGGCGTACAGCAGATGCACGGAATTGGGAAACCCGGCTCCCAGCTGGGGAGACAGGACATGACACTGAGACCACTTGACAAGGTCAAAGAAAATGGGTGAAATGATCATATTAGAGGAATAAAATTTGAAACTCCAAATCCACAACTCTGATATGACTATTTCAATTTTTTTGAATGTTAACTTATACACATTTCAAAACACTCTCAGTAATGGTGCTTCTTTGGGTCAACCTCAGATTAAGTGGAATATATGGCTCTTTCCATTACTAGTGGCACAAAAGCCATGCTCTTTTCTATCCCCAGAATTTTCCTGCTGTGTATTTCTAGGGACAGGTTTGGGACAGAAGATGGTACTGGACTCCCATGTCCACGGGCAGTGCCAATGCAGATGACAATGGAGCCATGGTCAAGGCCCCAAAGCAGCACCAGCTTCTTTCATCTGACGTGTTAACCTGAGGCCACAAGGCTGCCCACCCCCTTCCTCACTCTTCATCTTGCTTTTTGTTATGACCGTCAGTGATAAAGAGCTTCTTCTGAGGGATCGTCTAAATTATCTCCGGATGGCTTTGCCCTCTGAACTACCTTCCATCCTCCTGTCCTCATTTCCTCCAAACATGCTCTTAGGCTAAACAGAATGAGTTAGAAATGGAAGGTGCCACTAGGAAGGATGGTGATGGATGTGTAAGGGTATGGATGGATGCATATCCATGAGCGTGTCAGTGAGTGTGTGTTTGAGCGTGAGTGTATGTGCATGAGTGCATGTATGAACCTGTGCATATATGCGTGTTTGTGTGTGTGAGTGTGAGCATGTGTGTCTGAGTCTGTGTATGAGTGTGTATATGTGTGTGAGTGGGAGTATGTATGTGTGTATGAGCCTGTGTATGTGTGTGTGCGAGTGTGAGCCTGTGAGAGTGAGTGTGTACGTGGTGGGGTTGGAGCAGGCATGTCCTGTAAGCCCGATCCTGAAGGCAACTCCCAGATTTCCCAAGATGACCCGTGGAGCATCACTGTGATCCGCTCGGGGCTTCTCTGGGTAAGACCCCCGTGGTGGATGCCCGTTCTTGTGGGTGAACAAATTTTGCTGGCAGATTTGTTTTCCTCTGTGTATCTTGTTGCCTCACGAGGCACATCTTGTACAGGGAGTGGGTTTTCTTTGCCTGAAACTGAATTCGGGAAATGGGGAGGTATCCAGACCTGGAGAGAGGGTTTCCAGGTGGGCCACACTGGGCACTTACACACACACCTTCACCCAGCGGCCAGAGGGAGTCTGTCTGTCTCCAGGAAGAGCCCACAGAACTGTTAAGAGAAAATCTTGTGGGGCATCTGTCTGGGTGTCTCAGTCGGTTGAGCATCCAAGTCTTGGTTTTGGATCAGGTCATGATCTCGGGGTCACGGGATGGAGCCCCACGTCAGGCTTCGTGATCAGCGGGGAGGCTGCTTCTCTGTCTCCTTCTGCCTTCCCCCCACTGACACGCCTCTCTCTAAAATACATACATAGAATCTTCATTAAAAAAAAGGAAAATCTTGCATTCTTGTGGAGAGAGAATCCTCGGTTCCTGGGAGCGGGGGAAAGGAGGGACTGCTTGTCAGGCTGAGTCGATGTACTGGGGGTCGGGGTGCCCCACGTGATGGGTCTGTTTGTGCCACCACAGAAGAAAAGTGCAGAGAACAAGACACATTCATTCATTCATGCTTTTATTTAGGAAACTAAATAAGAGAAGATTAAAAAAATAGTATCAACAACATATTGAGTGATTAATACTCCTTCGCGCCTGACCCCCCAGAGCTGCATGGCAGGGTGAGGGGCGGCGAGGGGCCAGCTCGTAGGTGGACAGGGCCTCTGGAGAGGCAGATTCCACCTGGACCAGACCACCCCAGCTCCTTCCCAGGTGTCTTCACCACGCACATCGCGTCCTGTCCTGTCAAGCTTTAGACGGTGGGTTCCCCAGAGCTCAGTATAGGAAGTGCCTCTCACGGAGGCCCCTTCTTCAGAAAGTTGATGATCTCCTGGGGCCCCATCCATGTGCCTGTGGTGCCCCAGTTTTACTAGATGGTTCTTCTCTTTAGCTCGACACCCATGTGTGTGGCTTCCCCCTCTGTGTGCGTGATGTGCAGGCCTCCGGGCCGCACACGCAGTCTTGGCCTCCGGTCCGTCACTCCCTGTGACGGCTAATCTATTGGGTGGACTTGGCTGGGCCACGGGGTGCTCAAACACTGGCTAACGCACTATCTGGGTGTGTCTGTGAGAGTGTTTCTGGGTGAGGTGAGCATTTGAATCGGTAGATTCACCATGTGGGAGGGCCACGTCCAATCCGTTGAGGGCCTGAATAGAACGAAACATGGAGGGGGGAGGACTTTCTCTCTCTGTCTGACTCTGAGCTGGGACATCAGTCTTCTGCTGCCTTCAGACCCAGACTCAGCCTGGAACTCCAGCCTGCCAACTCCCAGCACAGAGAGACGTCTCGGCCTCCATAACGGTGAGAGGCAATTCCTTACAAGTATATGTACATCTCCTCTTGGCTGGGTTTCTCTGGAGAAGTCTGACGAACACACTCTCTCGTCCTTTCCCACACCACGGGGCCTTCTGTGCATGTGGCTCTGCCTCCACTGTGTCCCCTAGAACCAGGCACTATGTCTCTCCCGGATCGCGGTGGAAGAGGCCCAGGCGACCAGACTGTGCCCGTTCTCTGCTCCTTCCAGCCCATCCTCCGGGGACTGCCAGAGAGAAATGGAAAGGCATCCAGCATTCTGATCGGAACATCTCACTCCATAGGGTGAGCCCCACCTTCCCAGGACCTCAGCCCACTGGTCACCGGCTCGCAGGATGGCGTTCTTTTCCTTGGTGGCGCTTACCAGTGGTGGTTACATAGCCACGCCTGTGACGGCTTAGTTTCTCTCGAAGACCAGACTGTAAGGTCCATGAGATCATAGTGTCTCTGTTGTGTTGAACACCATGGCCCCCAGTCCCTCAACCTGCCCCAGGGAGGGCACTCTGAGAGGTACAGAGAGACTGATGAAATCTCCTGAGTATGAGCGGGAAGGGGATTCCTGGACCAGGCAGGACCCCACATGAAGTGGCCTTGGGAAACTGTGAGAGCTGGAGTCCGGGGGTCAGGGGTGGGAGGCGCTGGCAGTGGCGGAGAGGGGGACAAAGCCTGGAGGGCCTTGTGCAGTGCTCTCCGGAGGCTGGCTCCATCCTGGAAGGAAGGGGGCAAGGGTTCAGACCAGGGTTGGGCTCTGGCCGGGGGGGGGGGGGGGGNTGCTAACACAATGTGGGCCATGCCCTTAGCGGGAGGCCCTGGCTTCAAGGCCATGGAGCAGGACCAAGGTCAGTGCCTGAGATGGGGTCAGGCTTTGTCAACCCCTGTTCAGGAAGAGGATGTGCGTCAGGAGTAAGGGGACCGGAGCCAGCCCGCGGCGGCGTCCCGTCCGAGCAGGGCCTCAGAACCCCTGACGGTGAGCTGCTGGGTCTGAATACTCAGAAAGAGTATTTTTATCTTGGGGTGTGGGGTTAAGCCCTTGGTGCCCTTTCCTCATCTTGGAAGTCAGCAATCGAGGCCGTGCTATGTTATGGGCATCATAAAGGGTTCCTGCAGGGACAGAAAAGGGGGCAGTCCTGCCAGCCCGTTATCCTTGGTGCAGATTGTATCTAACTGACTCAGCCTCTTTTCTGAGTCTCTGCCTCTCACCCCGAACGCGGAGTGGAAGCAAACCTGTTTTCCTCATTAGATGAGTGGGCTCCCAGGGGACGGAGCAGGCAGATGGCATCCCTCCAGCTCTGCCTGTGGCCCTGGGTGAGGTCCCTGGCTCCAGGGGCTGTCTTCCCAACAGATCCGTCTTGGCAGGCCAGGTGATTGAGCAAGGCCCGGAGGTGCTGGAGAATCGGGGGCCGTGGTTACCTGTGTACCAAGAGGTCAGATTTGCCCAAGCGAGAAGCTCCCCATTTTCTGATCTTCAGATGCCAACAAGCAAATGTACAGGAGGCGGGGGTGGGGGCAGGAGTGGGGGACAAAGGCCAAGGTCAGATCTGCTTCTTCCTCTGCACCTTTCCTCAGGCTCTTCCCTGCCAGGAACGCTGTCTTTTTTTTTTTTTTTTTAATTCAATTAGCCAATATACAGCACATCATTAGTTTTTGGCATAGTGTTCCATGATTCATTAGTTGCCTGTAACACCCAGTGCTCCTTACATCACGTGTATTAATGCCCATCACCCAATTACCCCATTCCTCCACCCACCTCCCTTACCGCAACCCTCAGTTTGTTTCCTCGGAGTCCAGAGTCTCTCATGGTTCATCTCTCCCTCTGATGTCCCCCCTTTCATTTTTTCCCTTCCTTCTCCTAATGTCCTCCGTGCGATTCCTTATGTTCCACAGGTAAGTGAAACCATATGATAATTGACGTTCTCTGCCTGACTGATTTCACTCGGCGTAATCTCCTCCAGTCCCGTCCACGTTGATGCAAAAGTGGGGTATTCATCCTTTCTGATGGCTGCGTAATATTCCATTGTATATATGGACCACATCTTCTTTATCCATTCATCTGTTGAAGGGCATCTCGGCTCCTTCCACAGCTTGGTGATTGTGGACACTGTTTCTATGAACATTGGGGTGCAGGTGCCCCTTCTTTTCACTAGATCTGTATCTTTGGGATAAATATCCAGTAGTGCAAATGCTGAGCCATTCCCCCAGTCCTGCACATTTTGTTCCCATCCTGATCCCACCCGATCACGCCTTAGCCTCCCAGACATTTACGGCCCAGACCAGGGGCTCCCAGAGTCTTGGAAAGTGAGGCTCCCCTGTGATGTTAACACATCTTCAAGATCCAAAGGACTTTGGCATTTGTTGATTGGGGAAAGATTGTCAAAAAGGTGTTAGAAATCCCCAACCCTTCAAAGGAATTGGAGTTTTGTCTATCCTAATGGCACCCATACTGTAGAGAAGAATTGTAAATCATACTTCCTCAACTTGGAGACTGTACTTGATTGATGTCAGGTCCATAACTCCTTGTCCTAATTCTGTGGCTCACCCAGGACAGGGATTGCATAAACCGCCCAGTGAGCACACTACGTTCTTTTTTTTTTTTAATATTTTATTTATTTATTTGACAGAGAGAGAGAGATTACAAGCAGGCAGAAAGGCAGGCAGAGAGAGAGAGGAAGAAGCAGGCTCCCTGCCGAGCAGAGAGCCCGATGCGGGCCTCGATCCCAGGACCCTGAGATCATGACCTGAACTGAAGGCAGAGGCTTTAACCCACTGAGCCACCCAGGCGCCCCACACTACGTTCTTAATATGGTGTTGGGTGAATGCAGATTTTATCTTTCCAGGGAGTTTGTAAGGTCCCCTGGGGTGCAGGGGTGCTGCCTGGTGGCAGGTGCCATGTAGGAAGCGTGTGAAATGCAGGCATACGGTTAAGATGACATGGCAGCAGGACCAGAAAGGGCAGGTCCTGGAGGCCAAGTATTTTGGGAAAAACACATCTGTGATGAAAACCTACATTGTGGTCACACGAGGAGACAGTTGTTCAAGAGGCAGAAGTGGGTGCAAATAAGACCATCCAAAGGTATATTTTGTTGAGGAAACGTAGGCAGGCCCATGGAGATGGCTAAAGCTCAAAATCTAGTCCTGGAACACAGGGATGGGGTAAGAACCAATGGCAATAGAACATTCCAGAATGAGAAAAATGGAGATTCACCTTTGTAAGCAGATGTGCACAGACTGGAGAGGATTGGGGGCAGATGGCACCTGAAAACAGAAGTCACAGTGACGGGGGAGGAAAAAAGAAAGAAGAGAAAAGGAGGGAGAGGAGGTTTGTATTGGGACAGCTCAACATCCAGGCTTGACAGAAACCAGAAACGGGTTAAAACAACTTGAAGTAAAAATCCTCTTTGATGTGATGTGTTGGGAAGAGTAATGACTTCCTTAGAAAAGGCTGAATTATTACAACCAGAGTTACTCTGCTTAAAATATCCTTCTTCAAAGAAGAGAATTATTTGGTTCATTATTAATTGAAATGTTCTTTTGTTCACATTCAGTCGGGTCTCGAGTTCTTGTATTTTGGGACCTGTGAAAGCTTTGGAAATTCAGGGGCATGCTCAGGGACCCTTGGCCTCAGAGCTGTCCCCGCCACTGCCCTCCAGGCCTCTTGCTTTTCAAAGTGCAAAGTACAGGATTGTACAGGGGAGACTTCCGCTGGGAAGTCTCTGACCTCGGGTTTGTCCTGGCTCTGTTTGGGGACCCTGCACGTCGCCCCTACCCCCCGGCCTTCGGATTGGTCTCAATTGCCTCTAAAGTCCTTTGCCATTTGGGCATCTATTTTGTTCTAGAATGTACCTCTGAATGATTCTTTCCTATAGAGCTGACAGCTTGTAGGTGTGGAGATCAGGCAATGTGGGCTCCAGCCCTGACACTGTCCCAATCAGCTTTGCAACCTTGGGCAAATTGCTTAACCTCTCTGGTCCTCATTTTTCTCATCTGCAGAATGAAATTATTAATTTTTTTTAACCTCAAAGATTGTTGGGGGGTGAAGTGCTCACCGAATGATGCTGGCTTGTGTAGAATTAGGCCAGCAGGTAGCTGCACCAGGGATTATGGCAAAGCTTCACCAACACACGGTTGGTCCCAAGGGACCCGTTCCAAAGCGAAATAGGTAGCAGTGAGAATCTGTGCAGAAATGTCCCAGGTTCAAGGACTTACAGCCGGAAGTCCAGGTTTCAGTGTAATAATTTGAGTATTCATGAGATCACATGAGTTGCCAGAGTCAGAATCCCCTGAGGGGTTGTTGCAACACTGATTGGAGTTTCTGATTCCAGGTCTGGGGTGAAGCCCAGGTGTTTACATTCCCAGCAATTCCCAGGTGATCCTGCTGCTGCTGCTTCTAGTCAGAGAAGCACCCCGAGGACCACTGGGTTACAGATGCTAACACCGGTTTTCCCATCCAAATAGGAGTGATGCCTCGACCCCACGTAGAGGGAGACAAATCATGGATTCTCTTTCATTCGTGAGACGCCGAGTTAGTCTTATTCTGTTTAATTACCTTTCAATGTTGAATTTGTGAAAGTAGTATAATTTTGTACATTTATAGGATCACTGAAGTGAAAATGGAAACATTTTCATGGCGAGATGCAGCTCACGGAATCTCATGTAAGAAATCTTATCTTAACACGGAAACGTTTTGGATTCTCGCCGTACTCTTAAGGGTAATGAGGGAGTAAGCATGGGAAGGGTTGGGGGGTCTGGGTTTGAGTCTCGAGTCCTGCCCTCGCTGAGTGGCCATGGCCTGTACGTGACCCCCGGGCCCTCGGTCCTTGGGTGTGAGCGCTGAGCAGGGTGAGCATCCCCTGTTGGAAGCACAGAACCTTCCATGGGCTGGCAGGCATGGTTCTCTGCTGAGGAATCAGGGCTGGGAAGCCGGACTAGGAGGTTTGGGAGGACAGTGCTCTGGGGTGTAGAGTGCAGAAATGTCCCAGGTTCAAGGACTTACAGCCAGAACTCTAGGAAACAAACTGAGGGTTGCTGGAGGGGAGAGAGTGGGGGGGATGGGGTAACTGGGGGATGGGCATTAAGGAGGGCACGTGATGGGATGAGCGCTGGGTGTTGTATGCAACTGGTGAGTCACTGAATTCTACCTCTGAAACTGATAATACACTATATGTTAATTAAATTACATTTAAATAAAAAAATTAAAAAGAAAGAAACTGCGTCCCAATAGAGTTCAGAATCGGCAGAGCCCCTGTGCTCCCCTTATCTCCCTCATCGGGGGTTTCCGCTCTGGGGAGGCCCCCCGTGCAGCAGAAGGGGCCTCAAGAGGAGGCTCTGAGCCGGACATAAATCTTGTGTTGTGTTGATTTTTTCCTTTGTGTGCTCGGAGATAAGGGAGAGGGAGGAAGTGGGAGCCCGGCTTCCGCGCTGAGCAAAGTGACAGGCTCACGCCTAGAGACAGGGGGCCCGGCAGTGCCGGGGGGCCGTGCCTTCCCAGACCTCCGCGGAGACCTGTGTGGTCACGGCTCTGTCTCGCGCGTGACCTTGAGCACAGGTGCTCTGAGCCACTGTTTGCTCAGCTGAGAAATGGGCCCATGTCACACAGCCACGTGTCCTGGCCAGGTCTGCTGGGGACGTGCGAGTCAGTGCCGGCGAGAACACTGTCACATCTACCAAGTGCTGTCACACGGTGGCTATCAGTGTCTTGTAGTGACGAGTCGGTTTCCTTGGTAACGAATGTTACTGTTTGGCAAATTCCCCCGTCCATGTGGCCAGCTGTGGCGCTTCTCCCCAGGGGCCCTGTCTGGGTTCTCATCTCTCCAGGGAGTAGTTCCCAGGGTGGGTGAATTTGTGCCCCAGGCAGGAGGGACTCAGGCCTCCCCCCACCCCCCCCCCGCGCATCACGCCCTCACACCCCGCACTGCGGTGATGTGAACAGGGAGACGAATGTCTGGGACGGATCCCAGCTGCACCAGTCAGGCCGACCTTTCCCCCTTGCTTCTAAGAAGCCTTCAAGTGTTCCTGCAGTTTTAGACAACACCTCTGTGCTCGATTAGACAGTATCTCCTGACTAGAAGCTTCTGAGTGATGCAGCAGAGCAAGAGAATATTTTTACAGAACATCTGAGAAACCAAAGGCCAATGTCCAGCCAGAAATTCAGATTCCACGTGCGAAACTCGGTGGTGTACAGAATCGATATCCTCCTTTGGGCCTCCCTTTCTTGGGTGCTGGACACTCACTGACCCCAGAATCGACTGCTGAAGGAAGGGGCCTTTTACGTTGGGTGGCAAAGACAGTAAGTCCCTCAAGGTACTGAGCGCACAGTGTGAGCTGTTACCGTGTGCACCGGTCCCTGGACTCGTCACTACATTCTGCAACGGAGGCACTCTGCCCATGTTACAGATGAGGGAACTGAGTCAGGGAGAGGAAGCGTCAGCCAGAGCTAGGCAGTGTGGGAGCCCCAGCTCCGGACCCGGCACCCTCCTGCCTCCGAACCTGGACCCGGGCTGCCTGGGTGTCTGGCGGGAGGACCGGGAAGAAGAGCTGCACGTGTCGCTGTTACGCAGGTTGGCAACTCACCCGCTCAAGGACCAGGCTAAGATACGGAAGCCCCACCCGGGGTCAGCTGCGGATAGCCGGAGACTCAGTGTTTCGTCTGTAAAATGGGCATCTGCTGATACTCCGATGCCTCGTCTATTGTTGTGAAGATTCACTGGGGGTTCGGAAAGCGCCCGTCAGACTTTATTCCCAAGAACCTGTCTTCCTCCCTGCAGCCCGGAAGTGCCACCTCTGTGTCCGGGCTTCCTGGGGCACGGTAACTCCGCACTCGGTGTCTGTTCCGACGGAGGCGGGCTTGAATACTATTTCCGCGGTTCTGCAGGAAAACGCCCCACACCTCTCATCGCTTCGCCTTCATCAGCAGAAGGGGTTTGCTCTGTACTTGCTGCTTTAGTGTTTCTCCGATTTCGGCTTTGGGGATCGGGAGACAGGCCGTGTCCTCATGCCCCTGCCCTGGCTGGTTTGGGCTGGGACGCCAGGTGCTGGGACGCCAGGTGCTGGGACGGCGACCAGCAGAGAGCCCCGGTGTCCTGGCCACTGCGTCGGGGTTGGGAGTTCCGCAGAGGAGTCTCGGCCGTGTGGACGCCCTCCGGCCCCTCTCCGCCCTCGCCCTCGCCCCCTGCTAGCATCCGGGCAGCCGGCACGGACCTGGGCCTGTCCCACCGCTGTGACCGCAGACTCAGCCTTCCGATGCCCTGCAGCTACTCAGCGCCCCCCGCCAGCACCCATGGGCACGGTCAGTAGGAGGCGAAGGCCCTTGAACGTGGCTCATCAGCCCCAGGCTCCCCGCGCAGCACGTGGCCTGGGTTTCAGGTCGCTATCCAAGGAAGTAACTGCAGGCCGCAGAGGCAATCCCTTGTGGTCTGATCTGGGCCACATGTCCTTTCAGAAAGCCGCTTCCACCAGCGCCCCCCAATCCGCAAAGGCCCTTTGCCGGGTGAGGCAGCACATCTCCAGTTCCCGGGCGTGGGACGGGGGCATAATCTGGGGGCATTATTCTGTCTTCCACAAATACATGCGCACATAAATAATGATTACAATATGATATAAATTTGTGTTTGTATACTTCTATGAGCAATAACTCGAATATACTATGGGTTAGTGATTGAGGTGCTCCGAGTGGTCTCCGGGGGGAGGGAGGTGTTCTGGATCTGGGTCAAGAGGTAGGGATGGTGCGGGGCGTGGGCGATGGGAAATGGGGAGAGATCAGTTTGGGGAAACACACACCCAAATAACAATGAAGGGTGACGTATATCTCAATACTATCCCATCTCTCTATCGTCTACCTACCGATTGCCTAGCGGCGGAGTCAGGTGGGCTGACGGGTGGAGGCGGGGCGCACCGACCCTACGGCGGGCGCCGCGGTGGGGGTGGAGGCAGGCACAGGGCTGCCCCTTGGGCAGCGGAGGGGTGCGTTTGCTAGGAGTAGGTGGGTTCCCCTCTGGAAGTGCCCTGGGTCCCTGGGCACCGGCCTTGAGTAGATGACTTGGAAATGCTTCTTGGAGGAAATCAAAGTCAAAATGCTTCTCGGAGGAAATCAAAGTCACTGGGTGAACCCGATGAGACAATTTTTAGGGTTCCCTGTTCCCATGTTGTAGCCGAGTGGGAAAAGTGCCCCATCACCACGAGGGGCCGAGGCCACGTCCCAGAGAGCACGGCTCCCTGCCCCCGACCCGCCCGGTCACATTGGGCTGGGCGCGTGGGCGCCGCTGCTGGGAGAGAAGCCTGTGATACTGGCATTGGCCTGGGTCTGCTAAGGGTCTGTTTCCCAGCAGGGCGACCCCGTGGTTGGTGTAGGAAGCTGGATGGCCGAGGTCGGGGTTCCCTGACGCCTTGGCGTGCTCGTTCCCTGGAGAGCCATGCCTGCCACCCTGCGAACTGGAGCAGTCAGGGCGGCTGTGACCCCTCTGCCTGGCTGTTGGTGTGCCTCGTGCGATGGGCGTCCCTGCCCCATCACAGAGGTCAGCAGCGCCCCGGAGTGCCTGGAAATGCAGATTCTCTGGTCCTCCCGAGTCAGAGCCGCTGACGTGAGGCCCGCACGTCTGGGCTCACCGGGCCCTCCCGGGGGGTGTGATGCCGCTCAGTTTGAGAACCACTGCCCTGTCGCGGTCTCCCCCCTTTCGTCTCTTGCAGATTCAGGAGCTGCTTGGAAATGATCATTTCCTCTGTTTTTTGGCCATTTCCTCCCTTTGTTCGGAAAGCTTCGTGTTTTCCTCGTCGACTTTCCCGGTTTTTCTGTTTCTGGTATGAATATCTCCCCACGGCCAGGCTCTTCAGTGCAGCCAAGGACACGCTAGCAATGCCGTATTTTTTCTCCTCTCTGAAAAACCATCTTGTTTTCTCATATCTGGTGGGCCAGATTGTTCTGTTTACTCAGCTTCTCATGGTCTGCCCAGGCTACAGACTGGAGTCTTCCCAGAGCAGGGGCCAGACGGACTCCTGCCCTGCCCTGCAGCCATCCTGAGCTTCCAGCTACTGGAACTGCCCTTGCTCACCTCTGGGCTGTCACTTATTCTGTTCCTTCTGACAAAACACCCTTCCCTGCCTTGCCCGTCCATAGCCTATTCCCCCAGCAGGTTTCGGCTTCCGTGGGATACCCCCAAGTGTTGTCATTCTTGGCCATCATAACCCCACTTGCTCCCCCCATGGTCCCACTTGCCTCAGAATTTCCTCGGATGGCACAGGCAGGACACATGGGTCAGCCTCTGGGCTCAACCACCAAGCCCCCAAACATGTCAGCTTGGCAAGGACCGGGTCTATGTGTTGCCACTCTCTCCCTAAAGCCTGCTCATTGCAGTCAGTCAATAACTACTGGATAAAAGAACCCCTTGCACTCGGTACCAGGCACTGAGCTGGGCACGGGGACACAGGGCATAACAAAAGACACAGGATTAGGGTCTCCTGGGGCTGGCTGAGGGAACCAGGGAATTACCATATGGTGTCCAAAGTGGTTTATACATGGGACTCTAGGGTCCTTTGAAAGGCGGGAGGAGGAGCACAGGACACCCAGCTCCGAGGAGGAGGCAGCAATCAGGAAAGGCTGCCTGGAGGAGGTGACATCTCAGGTGAGCATTCTCCTCACTGCCTAGCACTGCCCTCTTAGCTCCTGGAACTGTGGAGTTGTAG
This sequence comes from Ailurus styani, assembly GCA_002007465.1. NCBI lineage: Eukaryota > Metazoa > Chordata > Mammalia > Carnivora > Ailuridae > Ailurus > Ailurus styani. Next base: position 427,788 of record LNAC01000920.1, read on the forward strand.
CCTTGAGCTGGTGTTGGGGAGCTAGGGGGTCAGGCAGGGCATAGAGGACCCCAAGGTGTCCGGGCTGGTAGGAAACCTGTGGCCTCTGGGTCTCTGGACGTAGCTATTTAGTCTTCTAGGGCCGCCATACCCAAACACCACACACGAGGCGGCTTAAACAACAGCGTTATTTTCTCATAGTTCTGGAGACTCGAGATCAACGTGCTGACAGGTTTGCTTCCTCCTGAGGCCTCCCCGCGGGGCCTGCAGATGGCCGCCTTCTCCCCGCGTCCACCCTCCGTCGTTCCTGGCGTCTGTCTCTGTGTCCAGCTTCCCTCTTCTTATAACGACACGGCCGGGTCGGATGAGGGTCACCCTAGTGGCCTCACTTAAAGACACGGTCTCTGCACACGGTCACACGCGGAGGTGCTGGGGGTTTGGACCCCGCCGCATGAATCTGGGGGAGACACAGTTCGGCTCAAGGGACTCTGGGTTCCTTGGGGAGGGGGACCCAATGCATGTCCCCGCTTTCAGGGACCGTCGATAGCTCCTCCCCTTGGCATCTCTGCTTCCCAGGCAACGGTGATTTCTGAAGAACCTAGCAACCCACAGTCTCCCTTTCTTGCCTGAAGAAAGAGCACTGGGCTAGCTAGCTCCTCTGGTCCCCCGCAAGGGCGTCCCCCGAATGCCACAGGAGGCCTGTGGTGGAAGCCGAGGGGCCCCGTGCTGCATCTACAAGTCTCCTGTGCTCTGTGTAACGTCCTCCGAGAAACCTCATAACAAGTCCACCTTCCTATGGCCCCATTAATCTTCAGAGCAGTTCCCCGACTTTGGTCGATGCCAAGGATGCTCTGGTTCAGGTAATATGAAGCCTTTTGGGTCTCCTAGTCTTTTCCCTTCTACTTCCATATTTTTGGAGATGGAAGGAAAAGCAAGCGGAGGAATGACATGCCGTGTACACCCCCTGCCTCGGAGTTGGCTTGGGTTTGAGTGGGTGGTATTCCAGGCGTCTGGTTCCGTGTCCTGAGCCGTCAATGCCTCCCTCCGAAGTCCGCTGGCTCTGTAGTGGAGACACTCGGAGCCACGCTTGATTCTCAACGCCCATGATGGACTCCGAACACGTTGCTTTTCCTTACACATGCACACACGTGCCCACACGCGCGTGGGCACACACACACACCCAGAGTCTTACATGGGCGCACACACTCTCTAATTGGCTGAAGAGTTTCCATGTGGGGCGTCAGGGGTGGGGTGGCATTCTCCGAAGAGCACTATTCCTGGTGATGGGGTGCTTCCTGGCCACTGGGTGCTATGTGCCCCCAAATGAAGATGAGCCAAGGAAATGGCGGGGTAGCCTCACTCCCCAGGAAGCCCGTCCGCTGTACACAGAGCCAGGCTGGGGTGAACCAGCCCTGTGCCGCCGATTTCCAGACTGCCGTTCCCACCAGCATCCTGTAAGTTCACTGCCGACAGTACTCCCGCCCTTGCCGGGCCCCAGGAGGTGCGTGGGTGTGTTCCTGCTCTGCGGGCGTGTGGGCGGCAGCTCTGTCCTGCACGGAGCCGCTGTCCAGCGTCTGATTGCGACACGTCCTCATTTGCAGGGCTCCTGCCATAGGGACGTCTCCCAGATGGATCAGAAAAGGCAAAGAAGAAGAAAAAGGAGCAGAAAAAGCCCTTGCCTGTGCAGCTGGCCGCAGCGACTTCCTAGAAAATGCAGAGGTGACCCGGTGGGGACTGTTGGGGTTCTGCCCCATAGAGACGCTCCGCAGGAAGGGCCAGCCTCCCCAGACCGGCCTGGATGAACAGCTGGCCCGCACCCTGCCTGGTGAGCCCCTCCACTGGAGCCGCGGGGTGGGGGTTGATTTGGAGCAGGACATGAGAGGGGCACGTGATCCTGATGTGAACACGCAAACCCCCTGCAGACTCTCATCTCAATTTCTTGGGGTTTTGTTTTGGGGACAACACCAGCCTGACACCAGCCTGATTTGAGAACACAGCGGCCGCCCGGCCGGCACGTAGGGCTGATACAAGGGCTAATTGACTCAGTCGTTCATGGGCCTGGCCTGCCCCGTCTACAGGGACAGACGCTGATGCAGATTTTCTAGTTGAGGAAAAACCCTTTCACTCACTCCGATCACTTAATCACTTTTTTTTTTAACAGGGGACCATTTACCCCGAGAGGAGAGTCAAGGCTAGAGAAGGTGTCTGGGGCCATAGCAAGGGGCTCAGATAAGGTCCCCCTATGCTGCTGAGTGGTGAAGACCCCGATGCTACTTCCAGCTCAGCATAGTTCCAGGTGACCAACCAGAAGGACACTGTCTTGCCATCCTCAAGGACATCCATTCACTGATGGCAAGACCAAGTCCCTTGCCTGGTGGACAGAGGGCAATGCCACCCACCTGTCTCCTATTTTACTGACCTCTAAGTGCCCACCTGACCCCTACTTGCTGCCTCTTCCACTGGGGTGTGCACAGCTCAGCCTCCTAGCCTGCACCTCTTGCCTGCATCATGGTCTTGGGCATCTGCGACCTTCTTTATGCTTTGACACATCCCACCAAAAAGTCGGAACTGATGCGGAGCTTCCTGTGACCAGGGCGGGTAAGGGAGAGTCATCGGATCCCAGTGATGATCGGGGTACACAGAGCAGCGGCTGCCAGGCCAGCGGGGAGTGGGGTGGCACCTTCGCAGGGTGGGTCGGAGGTTGGTTTCCAGAGCTGAGAGACACGTCTCTGGGGCGGCGCTTGGGTGTGTCCTACAGAAGGGACAGACGGACAGGAAGGTCAGGAACAGATGCAAAACTACCCTGGAAATTAACAATCAGATTTTAGGTCTGCGGTTCTAGAAAATTATATGCTTTGTCATCGTTGAAAAAGCCTTATTTTAAGGGGCCATTTCTATTCTGATTTTTAAGATGGAGCAAAAGTGAGGCGGAAGCTGTGCGTGTGGAGGGTTAGAGCCCTCCGAAGCCTGGCGTGGTTGCAGCTGGATCTCAGGGTCTCCGGAGCGCCACTCAGGTCGGTAGATGTCCGGCTCCCAAGTGTGTCCGCGGAGATGGAGAGGGCAGGGAGCAGGGGACGGGGGTGGGGAGGCAAGCTGGTTCTCTGTGGGTCAAGGGGAAAGGCAGGTGTCTGCCGGCTACTGAATGGAGGCAGGCACAGATCATGGCGAAGCCATCCCCAGCTGCGTTCATTGGACAGGACAGATGAGGAGGAAGGACCCCAGACCAAGGACATCGTCCCCACCAGGTGTGGATGAGAAAGAGGAGGAGGGTTACCCTGCGAGTCTGTGGAGACAGTTGTCAGAACCATGTAGAATAGAAGATGGGGTTGGGGATGATCCCACAGCCCTTGAGATCAACGATTTTTCCATTGCATGGGGCTGGGTTGCCGCAGAAAATACAGGACTCTCGATATACAGACTTATATTGAAAAACTGTTCATTGTTTGTTTGAAGTTGAAATGTGGCAACCCTTCTGGGGGAAGACTCTTCCACACAGACGCCACTTAGACATCATTCTCTTCCTGCCAAAGCCCTGCCGTCTCTCTGTGGGTGTGTCTGAAAACACAGGTGCAGCCTGTTGTCACAGGAGTGCGTGGTGTGAGGGGGGCAACTTCTCATGACAAACAGCCTTGGCAGAGAGGGGGTCTCCTTGATTTTCAGCCTCGGACAGAGCAGCGCCTCCAGGAGAAACCACAGAAGGTAGGTGTGTCTATGCAGCCGGTGAGGACGGTCCGCAGAAAGGACTGCTCTGGGTTGCATCGTGTTGCCTAACGTGACACGTTGGTATGCTTGAAGTCCTAACCCCTGGTAGCCCAGCATGTGTCCTTATTTGGAAATGAGGCCTTTGTGGGTGTAGTTGGTTAAGATGAGGTCTGGATCCAATCCAGAATGACAGGTGTCCTTCTGAGAAGGGAAGAGACGCAGACACAGGGAGATGGCCACATGTTGGCAGAGACAGAGACAGGACTGATGTGTCTACAAGCCAGGGACTCTTGGTGACACCAGAGGCTCACAGAGAGGCAGGGAACGGACTCCCCCTCACAGCCCTCAGAAGGAACCAACTCTGCGTGCACCTTGATTTTGGACTTCTGGTCTCCAGAACCATGAGACAGTAAGTTTCTGGTGCTTAAGCCACGTCGTCGTGGTGTTTGGCTACAGGAACCCTGGGAAACTATAGAGCGACCTTCACTTGACTGCAGACAAGAGGATGGAGCATCCTGTCCAATTTAACCCAAATCCTGAATTCAAGGAAGAGGCTATTCCAACATGTGGGGGAATGGAGTAGCAGGGTACATAGGGAAGGTCTACCAGGATTAGTGAATCCAGACACGAAAATCAGGAGGGGCTGGCCAGACCTAGGGTGGAGCTATTTCTCGTGCCCGCCACAGGCTTAGCAACACTGGAAGTACATGGTCAGATTGTCCTAACTTAGGTGTGCGTGTTTGTGTGCGGACGAACCTATGTTACGTTCTCCATTTGCTGCACTCTGTAGAATGCCTTCCCCGCTGGGGTCAGACTCCAGTCGACTTTGATTGTCATTGCAAAGTCTCAAATTAAAATAAATGCTTGAGATATTGTCAGCCAGGTGAGTAGATCAGGAGGCTCACGCTGGTAATACCCATCTCCTAGCTGGTATGAGGACTCCTCGCCCTCTTAGGAAAGGTGGCTTTCACAGACACACCTCCTGCTCCAGGATGGGGCAGGGGTGATATGTGTTCATTTCACCCTCCAACGCCATCAGCTGGGTATGTTCTGAAAACACAAAGGCATCTGAATGTGATTTCATAAGCAGACAAATTGAAAACTCCAGTTTTGTGATCTTTTGCTTAGGACAGTGCACCGTCCCTACCACAGATGCTCCGTGGGCTGTTTCATTCAGCTCATCCATGGACAGTAGAGGCGGTGCATCTGAGGTCCAAGTTCCTAGGTGAGACCACACCTGTCTAGTCCTTGCCTACTCTGTGCAGTTCGGAGGTGTTAGGCTCCGGTGTTCCTTTTGGACATTTGGTGTCTCAGGGACTCTGGGTGACGTGAATGGAATGCTCGGCTGCCCTGACCTGGGTTGCACACAAGCGTTGGGTGTCTGTCGTCAGCCGGGGGTTGGGCATCCTCTATTCTCTCCACCCTTTCCTGCATTAGGTGGCTTCTCTGAAGGAGACCCTTTCCTTGAGTCTGCTTCCTTGTCTTGAAGTTCTAACCACGTGGTTTGGATTCTTCTTGCCCCTTTGATTTTGCTCCTCCTTTTTCCTTGGCTTTCATGCCTTTTCTTTTTTTGATCTCTGCCCCTGCAAAAATGCACGTCATCTCTTTTAAGAGCTCACCTCTTCCAAGAAGGCTTCCTGGAATCATTCCCCTGCCTTCCGTCCTCACCGTTTCTATCACCCATCTGAGCACACGCTAATCAGGTACTTACTGATATACTGCTCTACATCGTGTGTCTGATTTCACCCAGACCCTTTGCTGTTTCTTTCCCGAATCCTCCATCTCACTCCACACTCGAGACCTGTTCCTCCCACCTCCCTTCTGCACATACAAACTGGCACACAGCACGTTTTTGTCCTGTTACAGATGACACGGGTCCGCCCATGCTCTTTAAATAACCTGTTTGACTTTCACGTGAGCTATGGAGCAAATTAACGGAGGACAAATGACAGAGCAGCCCGGAGCAGAGGCCCTGCTTATCACACGGGGCTCTATCCCATTTCCCTGTAATTAGATTGCTCGTGATGCTGGCCACTAAGGACCCGCCCCACCCCCCAGGGAATCCCAGCACCATCTGTGAACACACACACCTCCCTCCGCAGGACAGATGTAGGGCGCTGCTGGCTTCCCACACAAACATCTGCTCTGCTGTTCTCAGCTGGTCACGAGAGCCAGCCGGCTCAGATGGGTAGGGGATAGAGTCCTGGGTGAGGTGCTGGGAGCCTCTCCGTAGGATTGCACGGTCTTCCGTGATGGGCAGAGTGTCTGCCGAGACATTTATAGACAAGCAGCCAGAGTTGTGTTTGCTTGTCTTGGTGGCCTTGGGCTATAATGTGTCTAGAAACCGAATGTCTCTGGACGCGGGCATGAACATGATGAATAATTTTTATCTGGGGCAACCACAGCTGTTTCTTCTTTCATCAATCAGATGAGCCAATGATGGTGAGAACCAGGACTTGTGAACCATGAGCCTTTAAGGGTTTACTAGGAAGCCTCGGGCCCTGACCCCACTGCCTTCAGGTCCCACAACTTGCCCTGTTGAGGCCAAGCCCAGCCCGGGACTGTGGGTGCCGCTTGCGGTGGTGGTTAGGTTTTGTTTTTTTTTTTAAATGCATAATAATTTGCAGATGTTGGCAGTAACCAGCAAAGCCAGAGCAAAGCTCCAAATGCCAAACCACAAAAATATATCATTTTTACTGTCTGATTCCTGGAAATAAGACAGCGTCATAGTAAAGCAATTTACAGAGATGAATATGCCTGTTCCCTTTAGGCAGTGGACCCGTGCCAATTTGGTGGAGATTATTGGCTATTTATCAGTCACATTGTTCTACAAAGATGGAGACAGATCTGTTCACTTCTGGTTAATGCCTAAGGACAGTCCCTTGTCTTCTTCATGTGACAGTGCATCTTAAAAAAAATTGGATCTGCCCAACACTTGTCTTGAAAGCGACACAACAATACTTGTGTAGGTTTCTAACGTTGAAATCAGGAATCCTTAACCTGCATGGTGTCTGAGATCCCTTTGACAGCCTTGTGAGGTCTACAGATCCCTCCTTTGAATACGGACTTAAAATGCAAGAAATAAATTATACACGATTAGAAAGAAAACCATTATATTGAAACGCAGGTAACAAAATATAAAAAATCAGAGTGATGACATGGTTCCCCATGTGCTTCTGTCCTAATGCATTAAAAATATGATTGAGGGGCGCCTGGGTGGCTCATTTGGTTGAGTGTCTGACTCTTGGTTTTGTCTCAGGTCGTGATCTCAGGGTTGTGGAATCGAGCCCCGTGTTGGGCTCAGGACGAAATTTGCTTGAGATCTCTCTCTCCATCTGCCCCTACCCCACCTCGCACATGCCCTCTCTTTTTCAAATAAATAAATAAATAAATCTTTAAAAGAATAAGAACGAGTATTCTGTTTAGCCACTACCATAATTTCAAAATAGAGATAAGCACGGACAGTGTTTTAGATGTTTGCAGGAACTGGAATGCAATATGCGACCCTGTGACTTGGACAATCACAGGCGCGGCCAACGCTCCGCGCATTGTTGCCTGTGCTCCTCATGAAAGGAAATGCTAGTGTCCCCTTAGAGGCCAGTGACAACAAAACCGGAACTCTTCCCCATCCAAGTTCACAGACTGCTGAACTTCTAGCCAGGGGCTTTCCTGTGTTCTGTGCCCCAGTGGTGGCAGCTCTGGGCACACACTGATGCCTTCCGGCCCCAACCTTCCTGTGGGCACATCCGTGCTGGCCCTGGCAGCTCCATGACCCTTGGCCACCTGCTGTTTTTGACCCTGGTCTCATCTTCCCGAAGCCATCCTAGCTGAACAGCATCCTCATCGTGAAGCTAGAGATTGAACCCCTTTCACGGTGTCAAGACAGTCTGTATCAGTTCCTTTCATACAGGCCTGAGCCCATATGATGGGTCCACACCATCCTACAGAGTTTTGCCAAAGAAGCAAGTCACACCGGATAAAGGAGTCTGGTTTCCAATGAGGCCGACTAATGACACCTGAAAAAGTGTCTTGGGGGAGCCATAAGAAAGCACCACAGGGGTGCCTGGGTGGCCCAGTCCGTTAAGCATCTGACTCTTGGTTTTGGCTCGGGTTCTGATCTCAGGGTCATGAGATCGAGCCCCGAGTCAGGCTCCGTGCTCAGTGGGGAGTCTGAAATTCTCTCTCCCTCTCCCTCTGCCTCTCCCACTTGTTCTCTCTCTCTCTCTCTCTCTCTCTCTCTCTCTCTCTCTCTGTCAAACAAATAAATAAATCTTTATTTATTTTTTTAAAAGATCTTATTTATTTATTTGACAGAGGCAGAGGGAGATAGTGAGTGCAAGCGACGGAAGGGGCAGGAGGAAAGAGAATCTCAAGCAGATTCCCCACTAAGTGTGGAGCCCAAATTGGGGCTGGATCTCACAACCCTGAGATCACGATCTGAGCCGAAACCAAGAGTCAGATGTTTTACCGGCTGAGTCACTTAGGCGCCCCAACATGTGTCTGTTTAAAAGTAGAATAATTAAAATTGAATAAAACTTAAAATCCTGTTCCTCCACTGGAGTCGTGGTGAGTGGCTACCATATTGAGCAACACAGACATGGAAACTTTCCACCAATACGGGAAGTTCTTTGGACAGTACCACTCTAGACTGATGTTTATATTTATTTTATAATAATACCTGCATTAGTGGCATAACACCTAGAATCCTCAGTTAACTGGACATTTTCCCAAAAAATAATGTGCAGAAAGAAGCAAATGAGAGGCAGATAAGTGCAAGAGAGATTTAAAAATTCCACTGCATTCCAGGAAATGTCAGGTGTGGTTGGACGCTGGGTCCTGGGGACAGCCATGGAACCACAACCTAGAGCACAGACCTCCCTGCTCAGAAAAACACGAGTGGGTGCCTGGTGGCTCAGTCGTTAAGCATCAGCTCAGGTCATAATCCTGGGGTCCTGGGATCGAGTCCCGCATCAGGCTCCCTGCTGGGTGGGAGGCCTGCTTCTCCCTCTCTTACTCCCCCTGCTTGTGTTCCCTCTCTTGCTATCTCTCTCTCTCTCTCTGTCAAAAAACAAATAAAATCTTAAAAAAAAAAAGAAAACAAAGAAACACGAGTAAATTCTCTTCCTCCACTGTACGGACTAAGGCAAGAGGTAGACTGCATTTTCTCACGAAAGTCCAGAGATGGCAATGGTGTCCTTGACTTAGACATAAAATAAATTCCTCATTTTTTGGATTTCACTCCAAACATGTGTTCACATGTGTTCATGTGTGAACATGTGTTCACAGATTGGAGAAAGGAGGGACCCACTGGCTATGGGATCAACCCAATTCAAGTTCTTGCAGTTGGGGGGATTTCTTGAACATCGGTCTGTTTTTGTTTTTGTTTTTTTGATGGTCCTAGTGAAAACAACATAGGAAATGAAGGCAGACAGTTCATGCTCCAACCACGACAGCTTGAATAGGGCTAGTTGGTGGGGAGGAGGCAGCCAGTGCTGGGGCGACGGGGTGAGGGGAGCCTGGAGTGGGCATGGGTGGCCTGGTTCACAGCGGGTGACACAGGTGGAAGGAGATCCTGCCTTTGGCTCTGCCACGGGGAGCTCAGTGCTTTAAATGGGGTGGGGCTTTCATGGCCTTTGTCCTTTGTAAGTGGGGCAGGTTCCAGCCATGGTAATCACCTCTGTGCTTCCTTGGCTGAGATAAGAATCAAAAACCACTGGGGAAACTGGAAGCATGTGGTCAAGGCACAGAACTGGCCCAAGGGTGAGCACTTGAGTTACGGGACTGAAGGACCGAGGCGCCCAGCCTGGAGCTGTTGCCCCGGGGGTGGAGAGGAGCGTGTGCCAGAGTCACTAGGCTGCCGAGGGCTGGAGCTGACCGTGAGCCCTTCCCTTGTGCTCTTTCTGCTGGGTTTCCTTTGGAGCCCTGGGTGGCTTTCTCACTGAGACCCTCCTGCTTTTGAATTTATAGTGCAGTCCGAGCCAAACTGCTAAGGTGAGTGAGCCATCTCTTAGGGGAGGGCCTGCTGGCTTCCCTCCGTGCCTGTGAAAGGCTGGAACTTGGGGCATCTGGGGGACATCTTTGCTGCCACTTTCCTGACTCATTTATGAAAGGGCAGCTTGAATACCTCCTGGTCAAGTTGCATCATCTTCCTGAAAATATGCAGGTGTGTCTGGATGTCTGCACTCTGCATGCCTCTGTTCCTCTAACCTGTGCGTGGCAGATGTGTCAGAGGCCTGGGTCTCTCAGATTCCTTCCCTTGCACATTCCTTCCCAGCCCAAGGAACCCTGGGAAGGAAGGTTGCAGGGAAGGGGAGTTAGTAATGAATCAAACTGGGATGTGTCACAATGTTAACAAGTGCCCCGTGGGGTAAGGACTAGTGACACAGGAACCCTGAACCTACACAAGTTCCCCCCAGATCAGCTGGTTCTCTGGGGTCACCTGGCCAAATCCACAACCAGAGCCTACCTGGTTGGGGAAGAAGGAGTTGCTTTCTGCAGCCTCATGGGGGCCAAATGCACCCAGCAGTGTCCTCCAGGAATGGGGCATGTTCTGTCACCCAGACACCAGGCAACAGGTGGAAGTGCCCCTTGGACTCTTGGGAAAAGCCTGTGTATCCTTTCCCTTCCATGTCCTGCACTTGGCATGGCTCCCCATGCTGGGTCCAGAGCTGGCCCTGGGATCCACTCATATGAGGTTTCCTTGTGTCTCTCCGCTTAGCCCATCAGGAACCAGGGGGATTGACTTTGGTCTCTGATTCTAGATTCTTCTTTAATTGTCTTCTATCCTTCCTGCATGACCTCAGTAGTTTAGGGATCTGCAAATGCTTGTCCAGTTTGTGGGGAAGGTGGAGCAATGGTAGGAGGTTGGAGGGATGAGTTCTCTTGTAGCTTAAGAAGGCTTCTTTGAGGAGGTAAAGCATTTTTTGTGTGTGTGTGTGACGGCTAATTGCCAAGATTAAGGACACACGACCGCAATTAGCTGGAGGAACGTGATACATGGGGACTCACAGGATAGAAGAAAGAGCTGGTTCCAAAGTTGGTGAGGGATTACCCGAGCCCACTGGACGCTGCCCCACGGGTGGGTGGGTGGTGCCACGGGATGGTCTTGATGAACGTCAACCTCCGGGCTATGAGATACAGTTTTGGAAAGATGATGACATCATAACACTGCTCAGGTTTATTTATAGAGCTTGTAAACCTGCTTACTCATGTGGCAGAGGCTGTGGGGTCAGCTCTGCTCACTGAAGACATCAGCGAGAGGTGTTTGCAGTTTTTTCTTTTTGCAATAAAAGTTGTCATATGTTCCATACCTGGTCTTGTCTGTGTCCTTTCTCCTGGTTTACTTGTTTTGGGGGCAGTGGATTTGTTTGTAGCTGGGATCTTTCCATCACTAAAAGAACTCAACGGAGTGACAGGGTGGTCCTGGGAAAGGTGACTGTGCTCCTGGTTTCCTACCATGTTCCCCCTGAAGGAGCCCCCACCGGGTGAATGACAACAATGCTTGACAAGCTCAAGGTGCATTCTCAAACGTTAGTGTCTGCTGGGTCCATCTGCAGAGCCTGGAAAAATGCAGATTCCTGGCCCAGGGCCAGGGAGTTTGGTCAGTGGGGCCAGGAAATCGCGTTCTCATGAGTCCCCCAGGTGAGCCCCAGATTCACCAGAATGGGTCTGGGTCCGGAGGGCTCGTTCCCTCCACCTCGAACGAGCTGAGAGAGGACACATGGCTCCCCTGTCTTTTGACCCAAAGTGTCGGTAGTGTGATTTATGTAAAAACAGGATCCATTCTGATAAAAGTTCTACCTGGAGGTAAATTAAGGGCAAAAAGAAACACCAAGGGCTAAGTATGAAGCCAGACGATGAAGTTTGCTGCTAATAACTGTTTCACACTGTTGTAAAATTTGCCTTCATGTCGACCTAGAGCTGTTCCCTTCATCTCTTCCATCAAACCACTAGCTACTGAGCAGTTTTTTGAGTGCCAGGCGTGGGTGACCGAGAGTGAGCGAGACCAGGCCCAGGCCTCCCTTTGTGGAGCTGCGTTCCACGCGACGGGATCGTGCCTCGAAACCCTGATTACTCCCTCTGCTTTCTTTCTTACACATCCTGCCCCTCTCTCAACTGAGGCATCCATCGTCTTGCAGAGAAAGGACCACTTCACATTTAATATGACTCCTGAATTTCATGGCCTTGGGATGCAAAGCTTCTGATGGCAAGAATGTGTTCAATGCCTAAGCAACTCGGGACCTCAGCACCAGTACCGGTCTAGTGGACTAGGTTCAAGGCTGCATAACCCGGGCTCCTGGAGGAGGAAAACTCACCAACACCCCCTCCCAGCCCCCCAGTGTTCTGTCCTGAGCACTAGACCAAAATGAAATCTGTCTCAAAAGCAGTTACGGAGGTGGTGTACCAAGCCCTACTTTGGCCAATCCAAGTATGACCCCAGGGCCAAACATTGGAAAGACCAAGCCCAGAATGTCACTTAGACCTCATGGTGGCTTCTCACCTGGGCCAATACTGGCCAGCACCCCTAAGCACCCTCAGGTCTAACTTTGATAACTCTTGATGTAAACGATCATGAATAATCACATAGTCAGGGCTGATGGCCGTTTAATTGTAAAGCCAAAACCTGGCCCTCGGGGAAATCCTGGGCTCTGAATGTAAGCAGTATACGTATGGACCAGAAGAATAAAGGACAGGGCCCAATGTGCCCTTCCCTCTCAGCCCATTGGGCAAAGCGTGTTCTTAGCGATGACTCAGGTGTGGGTCGCTCTGCTGGTTTAGGTCAGTTCCCTTCTTGAGGAATGAAAAGTCTTGCAGGGATTGGGGGTAAGGCCCCACTCCAACTCTCTGCAGGGGGGCAGAGCAGGTGCGTAGGGCTGGCCTCATGCTCTCCCCACCCTCACCTCTCTCCCTGAGTGTGGCTATACCACCAACCAGGCTGGAAACTCATGACTGCTCAAATTCCCAGCCACTGTGACCTCCCTCTGAGCTCTAGTCTGCACTGTTCTCTTTGCCCAGAGAGCTCTCCCTGCCATCCCTATGTGCCCCGATCTCACCTGTTCATCGCAGTCTGGTTGAGACGCCTCCCCGCCTTCCCAGCTACACTTTGGAACCCCCACTGTGCCCCTCGAATGCCTGCCTTGTGTTTGGGTTCGTGGCCCTCCTACTTCACTGATGGGAAGGATATCACTGAATTCCCTCATCTCCTCCTGAGGCCCTGGTCTGAACCCAACTGGGGAAAACAGTCAACAGAAGAACTACTCTGTGCTCCTGTAATTGCCTTCAACTCAGGACAGAGGGATGCCAGCTCAGACTGTGGGGCTGGGTACAGCGTGCGAAGCAGAAGACAGTTGGCTGTGTTGGCTTAAACTGGGGGCTCACGTGGTGGATTCAGCAAGAGAAGCACAGTCCTGTACTTCAGGGTGTGCATTTCCCAGATGACCAAATAACACAATGATAACAAAACACTCTTTCTAAAAGCTATTTTTTTAAAAGATTTTATTTACTTATGTGACAGAGAGAGAGCAAGAGAGAGGGAACACAAACAGGGGAAGAGGGAGAGGGAGAAGCAGGTTCCGGGCTGAGCAGAGAGCCCGATGTGGGGCTCAATCTCAGGACACTGAGATCATGACCTGAGCCGAAGGCAGACACTTAACAACTGAGCCACCCAGACGCCCAAAGCTATGGTGTTTTGAATGCTCTCAATGCCCAAGGTGGTTGACAGACAGTGTATCATTTGATGCTCATAAAAGCTCTTCATCACCATCATCATGTCACCATCACGTTACAGTTGGGAGAACCCAGGTTTGGGAAGGCGGGGTGACTGGCCTGAGGTCCCCCAGCTCGGCAGGGTCAGGGCCAGCATCTCAGCCCGGAGCCTTCTGCTGCTCAAATCCAGCCCTCATTCACCTACTTTAAAACTGCTTCGTGAAATGCTTTGTAAAAATAATAATTATATAATTTACTTTTTACTGGGTTGACTGGTTTTCCCCTCGTTGTCTCATTTGAAATAAAAGGGAGATTTTTACATCATTGCAAGGCCGATGGAATCCTTGAACTTTCTGGCTTCCACCTGGCTGCCCCCTGGAATTGTCTGGAGTTCTGGTTACAACCAGATTCTGGCTCCGAGCTCTGGGGCCTGAGGCAGGGTGTGATTCGGCCTCAAAATCCAGCAGAACCAGGCTGCCGCTTCCTTCTCAGAGCTGCACCCTCCATGGTTGGTAGGCCCCCAGTTCAGGGGGTAGGTGTGCTGTCCCAGAACCTGCTCTCACAGGCAGGATTCTGGAGATTTGCCTGGAGGCCTGACTCTGGAAAGGTGCTGCTTCCGTCTACCATCATCTTTCTCTTTCTTAAACACATACTTTTGGTTTCATATGTTACAGCTCTATAGACACCCCCTCCTTCCATGGGTGTGGGAAATGCCTGTGAGGAATGGGGCAAGGGACCTCGGATCACCTCCGACTCTGGGTGTTTCCTCTCATCTTCCTGCACCTGTCCTGCCTGACTCACAGGGTCACTTAGCACCGGAGAGCTGCAAAAGTCCTTTGAAAACTATGAGTCCTAATGCAACGGACAGTGCCATCAGGGGCAATGTGACTGGGTAGGACCGGTGTGGCCTGAAGCCACAGGTGGGGCCACCCAACCCCCAGGTTTGCCTGGAGCAGTCGTGGTTCACACCAGTGACCTTCAACCCTCAAAAGATGTGGTGAACCCCACCATTAGCTCGAGCCTTGGTATCTTGGGTGAATCACAGATTCACCTCATCACCGTCATCATCGTCTTCATTTCCTGCTCTATAGAATGAGAATCATAAAACACACATTTAGATACACATTGTGAGCCTCAAAAGAGATTCCAGTCGAGGGCCCTTTATAAGCCAGAAAAATCATCAGACAGGGTTTCTTACTGTGGAACCCAGGTGGTGTGAAACTGGGAGGTAGCATTCGGTGTAAGCTCTGGAATCTGGTTCTTGGCCAAAGGCTGTCTCTGCCCTCCCCAGACTCCTTGCTTCCCTGGCCTTTTTCTCCCTTTCGGCAGGCCTCATACCTTTCCTGAGGACCCAGGGGAGCCTGGATTTCTGAGCCGCCTCCCAGAGCTGACCTTCTATGATTTCATGATTCTTAGGAATGTTTGGTCTGCTGGTATTGGTTGGTTGTTTTCTTAAGAACAAAGAAGGCCAGGCGGTGTAGACATGCAATGTGACGCCCACAGTGAGTTGCAGGGACCTTGAGGAAAGCGGTGAGCAGGGTGGTTATGTCTGCTATGAGCCACCAGCCCGGCCAGGGCCTGGTAAGCGGACTCCGATATCTGAACTTGATACACCCCTGCAGGTAGGTGCAGTCACCGCTCTAATCCACCTGGCGCTATTGTTGAAGCGGCTTGAGTGCATTCAAGAATTTTGGTTAAAAGCCGTGTGCTATATGAGCCTCTGTTTTCCCAAACACAATTACCAGGTTGTGTTACAACGTACTTCATCATCTCGGCCCCTTGTAGAGGGAGTGCTTTTGGTTTGGATTTATTTTCCTTTTGGAGACTTTCCGTGTGATCGCTGAGGATGTCTCCCGGCAATTAGTTCATGTTGTATTATGTGTTCAGAGGTTGTCTGGGGTTTCTCCCTTGCGTTGGATAACGGGGTTATTGGAGGGTCCCCGGCCAGAAGATTCATGGGCAGAAGGTGAAGATTCATGGGCAGTCTTCTCAGAACCAGGCTCCGGATGGAAAGGAGGGAGAGGAGGGGAGAGAGGGAGAGAGAGACTCTTTACCTCCAGGCCAACCATCCTAGGTCAGCGCCCACTCCTGGGTCAGCCCCGAGCCCAGGCTGTGCCCCTCTGGCAGGAGGCAGGACCAGTCTCCCTGGGTCCCCCGACCGGACCCGGCTGACGAGCCCAGTGGCTCCGAGTGTCTTTGTTCCTCACCTGCATGGTCGCCTCTCTCGTGATTGGCAGACTGGCTGCACCGCCCTCCCCAGTCACTCCATTCGGGATAGAGGACGTCATTGTCGCATTGGCTTTGCAAAACGTGGTGGAACAAAGCAAACCGAGAGAGGTCTGTGCCATGAACGGTATCCCCTTCGCGCTCTGTCTGTGGCCGGTCCTGCCCCTACATCGCGGCGGTGCCCACGACAGCAGGCCCTCCCGCGGCGCAGCGGTCAGGCCTGGTTCGGACGTCGGGGCTGCGGCCGTCGGCGGCCGTCACGCGGTCCCTTCCATTCCAGGCTGCGTTCCCCCCCCTGTGGGACATGGCAAGCCTGAGTCCTCTGAATTTCCCCTTCAGTTGCTTCGGTTCCCTTTAGAGACCTTCTACCATCCCTGTCTCTGTGTCCACCCAGACCGGGCTCCAGATCTTTCCGCTGTAAGTTCCCTCGCACCAAGTGTGTGTGATTCGGCCAGTGGCATGGGGAGCTGGCGCTCTGGTGCCACAGCCACACCAGTGACTCTGGGAAGAACTGTTTCTGTGCCTGAAACAGTCGCCGCCGGCCACCGGCTCAGGGCCAGCTCGTGGCTCGCTTTGTGGTTTTCAGCCCCCCGCCCCTCCCCTCCCCTGCCCTGCTTCTCTGTGCTTTCCCCTTCCCCCGTTTCTAGGATGACCCTCCCCTCCCCTGGGCTGTGCTTGCCCTCCTCCTTTGACACTGAGCCATGCCCTTGGGTCTTCAGTTTCTACCCCAAGCAGATGCATTGAGATAATGTTGCTAAATAGGGACCCCCCCCTTCCTTAGAGATACGCGGATAACGTCAAGATAATGTGTTTTTGGAAATGCACATGACATGGGTTGGCTGTAGGATGGTAATTACAGCCACACTTAGTTCTCTGATTATTATTTTCTAAGCATTCATTCTTGGGGAGAGAAAGATGACCAGGCCCACACTTTCAGTGTCACGAGGGACCGTCCGCAGTGAGCAGTGTGACTCCACGGAGCACAGTGTCCCTTGTGCCAATGGAGGGACGGATCAAAGGCATTGAAGGGGCAACTGAGGTGTCAGGGAAGACTTTGCTGGAAGCAATAGCCTTCAGCTAGCCCCGAGAGATGCCGAGATGTGGAGCTGGAAGGAGGGGAGGGAGAGAACCCAGGGGGAGCTCACAGCCTCACCCCAGGCCCCAGGTAGTGGCAGGGATGGATGTCAGGAGGTGCGTGTGGGGCAAGAAAGGAATGGATGGACTTGGTTCCTGGTCCAGCGTGTCAGGAGCTTGGAGGTCATCGCTTCCATTCACACAACGAGAGTAGCTCAACAACCATCCACGGACTGAGGTTCCAAGGCACTGCCTCAGAAATGTGAGATGGACAGGCAGAGAAACACACATGGAGCTGAAATATACAAGGAGAAACCTCCCTGGGAACCATGCCCATGTGACACCTCGGCTTTCAGTAAAAAATCACAAAGCCAAGGGAATTAGAAGAGACAGAGCAAGCATCGGAACCCGACTCAGGTATGGCGGAGAGGTTGAAATGGTCAGATGGGGAATTTAAGGCAACGATGATAAAGAGGCTGAGGGCTCTAACGCACGGAGTGGGGGCACGGTCCTAGTGGCACAGGACTCGGAGGACCCCTCAGGCAGGTGTGGGAACACTCGTCTCTGGGGAGGCATCTCTTGTGGCTCCTAGCAGGACACAACCCTCTGCTCTGTCCTCACACACTACCTGAGACCAGCCAGGTCTGGGCTCTTCTAACCCCCTGCCTCTCTCTGGGCTCCTCACCCCCCGGCCCTAAGGCCCAGGTCAGCAAGGACAGCAATAACATGAAAGAGGCCTGCTGGCGCAGCCTCTGCGTGAGGTCAGGATTCGGCAGCAAGTCTAGCTTCCTGGAGTTGGAGACAGGAAAGGGGCTTTGGGACTTCAGTGTCACGCATCACGGAAGTCATCACAGAAGTCACGACTTCCATTGTTTGAGCACACAGGGGTCAGAACAGATCTTCCTTCCTTCTTTCCATCCGTTCGTCTGTCCGTCCTTCCTTCTTTCCTTCCTTCCTTCCTTCCTCCTTCCTTCCGCCATCCACCACTTACTGCCAGGCAGAGCTAACGAATCACTTACTCTCTTAGTCATGATGACAGCTGCCCATGAAGAGGGTCTGGAATAGGATGACGCCAGGGAGACCAAGGAGGGGGTGGGGAGAGCAGGGGGTCCATGTGGGGAGCGGTCAGGGGAGCCTTAGGAATGGACGTTGGCTCCACCTTCCCCCTCCCCCTTTCCTGATGTCCATCTACCCCGGACCACAGGGTGGGGGGCTCGTACCCAGCTGCCCACTTGTCCAGATGTGTCAGGCGCAGCAACACAACCAGACAGAAAGCAAAACAGTCAGCAGCCAACGGCATCCCTCCCCACGCTTCTCTCTGATTCAGTCCTGCACTCCAGCATTACAACGGAGATTAAACAGAGGCCCAAGCCTTGAAGGAAAAGCTTTTCAAATCAAGTCCACAAATGCTCTTGCAGCCCATCGCAAGGCAGTGCTGGCTGCTTACACTTTAGGCTTTGCCGTCAGCGAAAGAGCAGAGGTGCAGCCTGGCGTCATGATCGCCCCCGTTAGACTCAAAGTCAGATCTTCTTCAGAAGCAGGTTAGACTCACAGCCCCAAAACACACTTGTGAAGGGTGTCCAGCCACCCAAAGCAAGGCGAGCCCCTTCTTCCCAGTTAGTCTTGGACTGGGCTGAGCCCTGCACTGGCCATACTGGGGAAGGGTTCCTGGCTTTAGGGTTACACGCATCTGTCACTCAGCACCTGAGTGAACTTCAGTGAGTCACATACATTTTCTGAGCCTCAGTTTCCTCATCTGTGGTAAGAGGCCCCAAAATACCCACTTCCAGGGTTATTGTGAAACTACATGGTAACAGCCCCAGTTTCTGAAGACTCCCTTGGCCAGCACCGGCCAAGGCTTTCATACCTGGTGACCCATTTAATTCCTAAGCCTAATCTAAGAGCAGACTTGGTTTTTTTTATTTTATTTTATTTATTCATTTGACACAGAGCGAGAGATTACAAGTAGGCAGAGAGGCAGGCAGAGAGAGAGGAGAGAGGAGGAAGCAGGCTCCCCGCTGAGCAGAGAGCCCCATGTGGGCCTCGATCCCAGGACCCTGGGATCATGACCTGAGCCGAAGGCAGCGGCTTTAACCCACTGAGCCACCCAGGCGCCCCAGACTTGGTTTTTATCCCTTTTTGACAGAAGTGGAAAAGGCACATTCCAGCAGAGGAGCTTGCCAAGTTCACATGGTCCTAAGTGGCAGAGCTGGGATTCAATCCCGCAATCCAGTTCGCAGTGGGGGATAGGCGCACCTCTTTGCCACGCCCCCTGGTGTGAGTTGAGTGCCCCCTGAGGCGTGTCCCAGGTGACCAGAGTATGTACACCACTGACATCTATCAGTTCTCTCAGCATCTGCAGACACCTTCACAGCCCAGGCCCGGGCACACAGCAGGTTCTCCAAAAGGTGGTTAATGTCAGCCCTGTGGGGTGTACCCACTGTGTGGGCACCACAGAGTAGGGTGGGAGTGACAGGTGAGAGAGTGCATGGCACTTTCTAGAGAGCAGCTTCTGGCTTCCGTGTCCAAGGAATGGGCATCAGAGCCATTACGACCATTTACACGGTAAGCAAGGACACCTGTGGGCCAAGACAGACATCTCTAACATTTAACACGGGTTCTTCATTTCTGTTTGAAAGCAGCCTTGGGCTGATCCAGGTTTTGTTTCATAGGACCTAGGATGGCTATGGTAAAACCATGGGGAGGAATGAATTAGGAACTGGGAGAAGAAATGGACCCAAAAATCCAAGATCAAAGCTCTGATCCCATTTCCCATTCAGATGGTCTTCTAAGAGAGACTTGGAAGGACATTAGTATGCCAATTTAAGAGAAAAACAGGTCTGAAATGGACACAGCCTCTTTTCTTTGATGAAACTTGGTATCTCCTTTATCACTGAGTGGCTCTGGTCTGGACACATGGCCTGTTTGGTACGGGCAGTTCAAGGGCTCTGTCCTGCCATTCCCATCTATGAGAGTCAAGGTAAACCTGAACGCACGGGAAGACCTTTCTGGGTTAAGTTGGAACGAGAACTTCTTATGGCCTCCCAGGAAAAGAAAGGGTTTAGAACAGATGAGTAGGTGCTATCCCCTTTCTTCCTTGGCTTCGGAATAGATGTGGGACTCACTGCAGGTCTCGGGGGCAGACCTTGGCTGCCCAGGGCTGCTGCTGTTAGTTGCACAACCTCCCATGGGTCATTGGACCTCCCCAAACCTCAGTCTACTCATCAACCCAAAGGGATAAAACTGTGGATAGTAACATAGTGATATGTCACTGGGCTTTTAGTGGAATAAAATAATGCTGGACTTAACAATTTTGGTAGGTGGTCGGGAATATTTAAATCACCAGCTCAGCTTCACTTGTTTTGTCCCTAACGTGATGTCAGGCTTCTGGGTGGCCTTGGAGGTCGTATTCTCTGTAAAATAAATGGGAGCTATAGGGCTGGGCCCAAGTGCCCTTGCCCAGCATTCCCCGAGGCAGTGGCCTGGTCTGGCTTCTGTGGGGCCTGCCCGCCTCTCCTGCTCAGGCTGAGGTCTGAGTCTCTTAAACCACAATTAGAGGGCTAGTTTTATGGGGAGGCTCAGATTGCTAAGTCACTTTGCCTGGGTAATTACAGCAGGGTGGAAACTGGCGGTTGGCTCTCATAAGAGTTTAGAATTCCAGAATCAACTGTAGCTCTCATTTCTTCATTAAATACACAAAGCTAGTCCAGGGGTTTTCAACCTCGGTACAGCTGACATTCTGGACCCGATCATTCTTTGTCCCGAGGGCTGTTGTGCCCGTTGCAGGATCTTGAGCAATGATTCTGGACTCCACCCAGTAGGGCTGGTCGGTAGCTACCCCTCCTCCAGTTGTGACAGCTGAGAGTGCCTCCAGGCCCCCGCCAGAAGGGCGGGCGACCAGCAAATCCCTCCCCAAATCTCAAAGGTGAAGAGCATTTGCAGGACCCGAGAAAGAGGACCTTTTGCCTTTCTTCCTTGTACTTTACTTGCTTCTCTCAATTCCAGATGTGGCCAAATACCCTTGGGGAGCAGAATTACTCTGACTGAAAAGCTCAGAGCTAGGGTTTTTCTCCCTGTGACCTGGCAAGAAAGAGATGGCTGTGGACCTTCTGAGGGACCACAGGTCTCCCAGGCAACTCTGCACCTCTCGATGTCCCCTGCTCTATACTGGAACCACTTTCATGTGGCTCCAGGACTTGGGCCCATCTAAGACTCAGGTAGATATTTTGATCATCACAAAACACAAATCAGAGTGCTAAGAACTGTGATCTCCAAAGTGACCATATCCAAGCTACAATGCTTTAAGATATCATAGGAATCATCCCTTGATTCTTGGTGCGGTTATCTGGGGGTGGGGAGATACCGCCATTCTGGCTCATAAGCAAAGATGTCTCAGTCCATTATAGTCAAACTGTGGAAGGAGCCGAGATGTCCTTTGACAGACGAATGGATAAAGAAGATGTGGTTCATATATACAATGGAATATTACTCAGCCATCAGAAAGGATGAATACCTACCATTTGCAACGACGTGGGTGGAACTGGAGGGTATTATGCTAATTGAAATAAGTCAAGCAGAGAAAAACAATTATCGTATGGTTTCACTCATATGTGGAATGTAAGGAATAGTGCAGAGGACCACAGGGGAAGGGAGGGAAAACTGAACAGGAAGAAATCAGGGAGGGAGACAAACCATGAGAGACTCTGGACTCGGGGAAACAAACTGAGGGTTGAGGAAAGGGAGGTGGGTGAGGGAATGGGGTAACTGGGTGATGGGTATTAAGGAGGGCATATGATGTGATGAGCACTGGGCATTATATGCAACTAATGGATCATTGAACACTACATCAAAAACTAATGATGTACTGTATGTCGGCTAATTGAATTAAAAAAAGAAGAATGATGTCTCAGGTGCCTTTATTACTTCTCCCCAAGGTCATGGTTTTCTATAGAGGACTTGATCAGGTAATGGCATCTCTGGTTATTTCATAATGTCATGAAACCTCCCTCCACAAGTCTCAAAACAACGCCAGAGTTGCTGAAATGTGAAAAATACATATGTACCAAAAGAAAGATGGTTGTCATGAAGTCAAATGCCAGAGAAGAGATTTCTACCCAGGAAGTTAAGACTAGCACTGGGTTTCTTGTCACCAGAGGGATGACCCCCTCAGCCCTGCCCCAATGCCTGGGCCATGGGTGTGGTCACAGGTGGGCTGAGCAGCAGTGTGGGTTCCAGAATTTCACCAAAGGAGATGCTTGGGGATATAATCTGGACGGAAGAAAAGTTTGGGTTTGTACAACAAGTTGGTGAATTCTTACTTAGATGCCATGTTTCAGGTTAATAAAATGAACAAGATGTTTTAATCCCCATTTTCATAAGATTAAGAAAAACAACTCCAAATTAAATAATACTATTTTCATTATCTCAAGGGGGTGGCATTGAAATTGCTGATAGAAAGTAAGTAAGGCAGGGATTCACATGTGTGTCCACAGGCCTCCTTGGTTGGACAGTCAGAAATAACCATTCATTTTCCTCCTGCAACCAGTGAAAACCTTACCCCAGACAGTTGCCTTTGTGTCTCTCAACATGTCCCCTTTGCAAGGACACAATGTGAATGAGTGTCTCTTACATCCTGTATTTTCTGCCTTCCTTCTATAGCCTGAATAAGGAGCCTGTTTTATATCCAGGTGCTATTGCTTGATAGCTGTGTGTCACCTTGAACAAGTTGCTTACCTTCTCTGGACCTCAGAGTCCTCATCCATAAAATGGGGATCAGAATGGTCTCTACCTTGTGGGGTATTGTTCAGATTCAGTTCGATAATGCTGAGAAAGCAGTTACAACAGTCCTGGCATAATTAAAATATTCTTGCTGCACAGTTGTTTTTAGTAGGAGTGCTGATGGTATTAGTAGTAGTAAGGGTAGCAGTGGTGTCCATAAGTGGGCTCTTATCAGCCAGGCAAGGTGCTGTGGAGACCAGGGTCATGGAGTCTTTAACATACTTAGAGGTACGAATGAGTTGCCATCTTTGCTGGAAAAAAAGCCTGTTCATCTCACTTTTGTTTTTTCCTCTGGATAAGTTCACAAATACCCACCTGAGATTTTGCATGAGTGCACCCTTTTAATCTTTGAGAAATGCAAGGTAATTCTTTCCCCCAGAAGACCGTCATTGTAGTCAGGATGAGCTCGGCTTATGCTGCTGTGACAAACAGTCCTAAACTCTCAGTGGCATAATATGTGAAAGTTTACTTCTTGCTCACTGCACACCCACCTCCTATCAGCAGTGGTGGGGATTCCATTCTCTGTTATCACTCAGGGTCCCCACCAAGACAGGGAGGGAGGGAGC
This sequence comes from Ailurus styani, assembly GCA_002007465.1. NCBI lineage: Eukaryota > Metazoa > Chordata > Mammalia > Carnivora > Ailuridae > Ailurus > Ailurus styani. Next base: position 450,818 of record LNAC01000920.1, read on the forward strand.
TGAGAATTGCACAGGGCTTGTCACCATCCCGGCCTGGAAGGGACACATATAACTTTTGCTTGTCTTTCATGGGCCAGAATGGGTCACATGGGGCTGGCAAGTGTGGGTTCTCTTGTGCCAGAAAGGAGAGGGGAATGGGCTGCCAGTGAACACAACTGATCTTCCCCATACCCACAGGGACTGTAGGCAGGGCTGGAGACTGTTTGGCCAGTGGTGGTTTTTGAAAGCAGGAGTCGTCAAACATTTGCTAAAGGGCTAGGCAGTGAATACTTTAAGCTTTGTGGGCAGAAGGTCTCACACACACCTGCTCATCTCTGGAAACCAGCCATAGACGATGTGTAAACAAATGAACTGACCATGTTCCAATAAAACTTTATTAACAAGAATAGGCGGGCCAGAGTTTGCTGACTCTGGGTTGGAGTGGCCCAGGGCATCCTTTAGAAAGCCAAAATCAGAGAGGGAGAGAAACCACGAGAGACTCAGGACTCTGGGAAGCAAACTGAGGGTTACAGAGGGTAGGGGTTGGGGGGATGGGTAACTGGGTGATGGGTACTAAGGAGGAGACGTGTTGTGATGAGCATTGGGTGTTATATGCAACTAATGAATTGTTGAAGACTACATCAAAAACTAATGATGTACTATATGTTGGCTAATTGAACATAATTGAAAACAAAAGCCAAAATTGTGTTTTTAACAAAAACATAGGGTTCCAAGTGAAGCCAGGTGGAGAGGACCACTGTGAGGTGGGGGGCGGAGTGAGGGAGTGTGGGTGTGCCTGAAATGGCCATGGTCAGGAGTTTGGTAACTAAGGTGACTTAAGGAATCCTTTAAAGGACTTCCATTAATCCTATGACTTTTTTTTTTAAGATTCTATTTATTTATCTGAGAGAGTGAGCATGAGCAGAGGGGAGGGGCAGAGGGAGAGGGAGAAGCAGACTCCCTGCCGAGCATGGAGCCTGACCTGGGGCTCAACCCCAGAGCTCCAACCGGGGCTCGATGCCAGAACCCTGAGATCATGACCTGAGCTGAAGTCAGACACTTAACCAACTCAGCCACCCAGGCATCCTTCCTGTGACTTTTTAAAGATAAGCAAACTATCTCACCATTTTGGAGCTGCTACTTTCTTATCTGAGACAGTAAAACGTATTTAAAAGCAGCAGAGAGAAGACAGCAGCCACAGACTGCCTTCTTTAGCATAGTTCACTTAACATTTACCTTATGCAGGTCTTATTTTCAAATATTTTATGTGTTCTAACAATGCCTTTGGAAGCTTCAGGGAGGGGAAGCTAAACATAGCAATTCCTTCTTTTTCTCCTGTAGAGAAAAACAATGTTTCCTCCGCCCTTTGGGGTTCTTGGCTGAGACCTGCTGTCATAAAAGAGGGATCAACAAGACAAAGAGGAGAAGGGTATTAGTGTGTATACCTCATGGATAATGGGGGAGACCAGGGAAAATGAACACACACCCAGAGAGGGTCCAAGCCGCCACCTTAAGCACCACCTTCTGTTACAGACAAAAGAAAGACTTTGGTGGGGAGAAGGAGGCGGTTATGGGAGGTAAGCAGGGAAAGCACACCCAACAAGGGTAAGGTTGTTATGCAGACTGAAGTCTGGCATTCTCCACCGATCAGGGTTCTGGCGATTTCCGGACACCCCCCTGTTCTGGTGTGGAGAGGGAGACACCCTCACCTGTGGAGATGGGCACATGTGAGTGCCCCTTATCAACTCTAACTTTGGCTCTGTTTTCAGAGCTTCTCCTGTGTCCGCAGTTTCTCAAAAATAACCAGCTCAAAATAATCCTTCTCCCCAAGAGGCCTATGCTGGGGTGGCGTCTTCCACGATCTTCACTCTCTTCCCCCCTAGACACCTGAGGAGCCTCGGTGGCGAGCTGAGTCCGTGCTGGACAAGGGAGATGTGGGTGAGCAAGTCAAGAGTGGTGTATCTATGGAGGTCACCGCTCAGACAATAAATTCTAACCACCGTTCATTTAGATGTCAGCGAGGGCACCGAAAAATGGAAACCCAACAAAAGCGAAGAAGAGTGGATGGAGCCTTAGAGGAGAGCAGTATTTGAGTCTGGATGCTCTCCATCCGTCAGCGTCCAGTTGGGGAAGGGCAACCACTCTGAACAAGATTCCAGGCAGGCAGCTAGGTGCTTTCAGAAGCCTTCCACCTTGGTAGGGTGTCTTCCAAGGCCTGGGCCACTCAAATGGTCTGCCAGGAGTGGTGCCCACGGCCGCTATCAGGCAAACATGGAACCAGCAGTCAGTGATGGGATCCCTGGCTCCGGAACACGTCGTTGGCTGGAACCCGGGGTCTGGAAGCTCCTGGAAGCTCCCTGGATACCTACAGAGCTTAGTTCAGCCGCTGCTCCCCTATAATGGCCTCAACACCCAGGGAAGACTTGAGATGCTGCCACAGGAACACCCCCACCCCTGCCACTTTGCCACGGTGCCCGAAGGGGAGGAACACATCCCCCTCCAAATCTCAGGCTGGTACTTGAGTTGGCGGGACCTTCTTCTCCTGGAGGCCCATCCCGGGGCTCCTGAATGCAGCTGTTGGCTTTCCCAGCATATCACCACCAACATGGTGGCTCGAACAATAGACACGTATTGTCTCTCAGTTCTGGAGGCTGGAAGTCTGAGATCAAGGCGTCAGCAGGGTCAGCTCCTCCTGGGGGCTGTGACTAAGTTCAACTCAGGCTTTTCTCCAACTTCTGGAGGTTTGCCTGCATTTTTGTTGTTCCGCACCTCGTGGAAGCATCACCCCGGTCTCTGCCGGCATCTTTGCATGGCATTCTCCTGTGTACCTACTTCTCTGCCCAAATTTCCCCTCTTTATAAGGACACCAGTCACATTGGATCAGAGCCACCCTAATGACCTCATCTTAACTAATTACATGTACAAGAACCATACTCCTAAACAAAGTCATGTCCTGAGGCCTGGGGGTTAGGACTTCAGCATAGGCATTTGGGGGACACAGTTCTACCTAGGGCCCCTGGCCTCCGCAGTAAGGAGGAACCTGGAAGGAGGGTAGAATGGAAAGTCCGGGGAGTCTACCCAGTGTCCACCACAGGTCAGAAGGGGCCAGCTGCTGGGGGCAGAATTGACTCAAAGGGAACAGTTGGGGACAGGGTCTAATGCCAGAATGAGCTTCGCTTGACGGACAGAGGGGAAAGCTTGAAGCCGGAAGGATGAGTGAACAGGGAGGTGTGGGATGGGGTTGGTGAGGGAGCGAGGGCCATGTCACAGGGCTTTGAGTCTGTTTGAACCTGTTAAATTTCACTCTGTGTGTGATGAGAAGCTGCTAGAAGGCTCTCAGTGGGGTTGGGGGACAGGATGAATGTGCATTCTGGGGAAGGACACTGGCCGTGGAGCAGAGGGCCATGTGGGACAGCGGGAGAAGGTTTGTGTGGCCGCCGCAGTTGTCCCGCGGAGAGACTGGAAGGCTGGGCCAGGGGAGCCGTGGGCAGGGAGGGAGGAGGGGTATGGCTTTGGGGCAGGTTCTGATGGAGCTGCCCAGACATGCAGAGGATTAGCATACAGCCCACATGGATGTAGAATTGTGAATGCTGCCGGACATGGTGAAGGTCATCTGATGCCTTGAGCTTTTTAGTGGGTGTTTGTATCCTGGGGTGACATCCACAGAGACGGGTGGGTGGGTTCCCATTTGGTTTCTGGTGGCCGTATTTTCCAAATGCCAGATCAGTATGCTGGGCTGGCCAGAGAAAGGGATTTATAGGGTGGGGAGGGGTCATTTTCTAGAGAACTGGGTCATAAGTACCGTCACCATGGGAGGCCTGACCAGGAGACCAGAGCTGCTCTGTCCTTCCTCCTGCCACCCCATGTGCGTGGCCTCAGAATCTCTGCTGGTTCTTCACAAGCTCACTCTGCGTGTGCCCAGCAGGTGAATCCCCACGAAGCCTCCAGGTCTCAGATGTGTTTCTCCCCAAACCCCACCTGCAGGTTTGGCGTGGACGGGGAGCTGGATGGGGCAGGAGTGTTTGAGAAAAGGGGGTCAGAGACACAACGGGAAAGCTGTAGGACCTGACCCCTGCCTTGGACACCCTATCCCCTGTTCCCAGGGGCAGCAGAACGCTGATCAGATTTGTGTTGAATCCTCACCAGGAATGCCTTGTTTTGTGTGGCTGGAAAGACGTAATGCAGATTTTGTAAGTCGGTATTCTGATCTGTCTAGTTTTAGATCAAGATGTGACTCAAACATATTTAGTAGTTAAAAACGACAGCACCAATGAGTTTAGAATATTCTCAAGACCTCGCCGACTGTGGGTAATGGGGCCGCATCCCCCCAGGGACCGCGTCCCCCAGAGACTGTGGACGGGGGCTCTGCACCGAGCTGTTCAGAGCCCGTTAAGGCACGATGCAAACGCTGGGGACTCCGTGTGATTCTCGGCACAGGAAGTGCACCCAGCTCTAGCCACTTACCCAAGATATTCTGAGAGCTGCCACTTTGCTTAAAGATGTCACTGGCATCTGAATAATGTTTTGGAGCAAATGTTTGGGCAGATCAGAATTTCATTTGGAGAGAAACTGGAGAAAGATGAAACCACTTGGGGGATTTTTTGCTGACGTTGTTGAGAAATTTTAAAGCCAGCATCATGCCCTACACTCCACTGGAAAGTCTCCAAGAAGGCAGGATCCCACAGAAAAGTGCCATTTACCCTGTGTTGACTTGGTTTCACTCCGTGTTTATTGGGTGATGTAAGGAGGTGTCAGTCATGGGGCTGTCTGGCTAGCATCATACACACATAAAATGCTGTGGCCCAAGGACTTTCAACCTCTGAGCCAGTGAGAGCGTTCGCGGCTGCCACTGAGGACGCCATCTTGCTCCAGACCTTCGGGTTCTCTATTCTCCGCTTTTTAGGACCCTCGATGGCTTCTCTGGCTCTGAAATTGTGACTATGAGTGACAACTTAAGATGTCAGTTCTGTGTTCGATGCCCACAGGTCCTTGAGACCTTCCTCGTGGACTTTCTCCGTGACACTTTCTCCATGACTCATGACTGCTTCACTGCCAGCCTGAAGTCACTCATCCGAGGAGGCCTTCCCCGACTGTGTGGCGAGACCAGGGCCCCTGCTGGCCTCTCCACACCATCTCCACTGTGCTAGTGTCCTGTTGCTGATGCAATGAAGCATCATGATTTCTCGGCTCATGGTTCTGCAGGAGGAAGTGGAGTCACTGTGAGCTCGGCTGGTTTTCTTCTCAAGGGCTCACAAGTTTGGAATCAAGGGCGTGTCCCCTTCCTTTGCTGGGGCTGCTGCAACAAGGCACTCCAAACCAGGTGGCCCCAAACAACAGGAATTCATACTTTCACAGCTCTGGAGAGCAAAGTGTTGATAGAATAATGCCTCCTCAGTAGGCTCCAGGGCAGAACCAACCCTGTTTCCTCCAGCTTCCGATGGCTCCAGTCTCCGCCTCTGTCTTCACGCGGCCGGTCTCCGTGTCTGTCTCTTCCTTTCTGTCTCTTATAAGGATTTAGGCCCCACCCCACTTCTAAGATGACCTCAAAAACCCATTTGATGCGCAAAAACCCTTTCCCCAAACAGGTCTCGTGCACAGGGTCTGAGGCTTAGGATGTGGATGTATCTTTTGGGGAGCTACCCTCCAACCCACTCCAGTTGCCTTTACTTGGGGCAGCTTTGGTTAAAACCTTCCCACTCAAAGCCTCCTGGTGGTTTCTCTAGGGAAACTTCTTGCATTCATTTTAATGGGTGTAGAAGTCCTTCAGTGTGTAATAGCAGAAACTTCCATACGTGACATAGAATTGTGTCCCACTGACTGGAAACGGTTGAAGGTATAGAGGCAAAATCCAGTTAATCATCACCCAGGTTAGCTCAAGTAACACCTGCTAGGATGTTTGCTTTGGAAAAATTTGCATTTGAGGTTTGAGGTTAATTGTGTCTTCATCTCAGGTGATCAACACATGGGTTGTTTAAGGGAAATAGATGCATGCCTTGAAGTTTCTGGATGAGGAAGGAAACCCTTTCTCCACGTTGGACTGTTTTACTTTTTATTTCATTCTGATAAGCCCTGGACAATAAATGGCTGAAGACCTTGAGACTTATCATTTACTCATTCCCAATCGTGATGTAAAATGGATTGTCTTTGGAGCGAACAAGAATCAGGTTACAAAATGTGACTCTATACCTTGCTCCCGTGGAAGTGAGGGGAAGCAGCCTTCCTGCTGGGTCAGCAGGCTCAGGACAGGTGTGTGCGTGCAAGACAGCCACACAGACAAGAGGCCAACGTGTGACCCACGGCTGCCATTCCTATCATTTCCAGCTATTTGAGTCCTCCATCTGAATTCTTTTTTGTTGGTAAACTGAGATCAGGACCTAATCCTGGAGCTGTGGGCAATGACATTGCCACAGCTCTGGGAGCCTGTGAATCCTGGTCACAGTCCCAGGTAGAGACTCCCACAGACACAGGCTTCCTGGTGAGACTCCCCGATCAGTCTGCCCAGGGGGTGTGCCATCCTGAGGAATCTCTAGTGTAGCCATCACATCCCCATCAACACGCAGATAATCATGTTCCTCACCGCACGCCCTGGTCCACCATCCCTCACCCTGACTCCCATGACATATACTCTTCCATGGCTCCGGCTCCCTGCTCCCCTTCAGCCTCGCTGCACATAGCAGCTGGAATGAGCTTGGGACAAAGCAAGTCCTATCGCACGTTCCCTTCGCACAGAGCAGTGGCTCCCATGTCATACAGAGTAGAAGCCACGGTGCCCATGGTGGCCACCTGGACCTCTGTAGACCCGCCTCACCTCCCGCCCTGCTTGCCCGGTGGCTCATTCCAGCCATGCTATCCCCTCCCCTCTGCCTGGAGGGACCCCTCTCCCCCAGACAACCTCTCAGCTCCTGCAGCACCTTCTTTAGCTCTTTGCTCTAATAGCACATTTCCCCGGAGGCTAACCCATTAGAGACAGAGGCAGCCCCTACTTCCGCCCCTCCCAGCCTACCTGCCCCAACCCCCAGCTCATCACCATGTGATATGGTTTCGGTCGCCTCTCCGTCCCCCATGAATGGAAGCTCTAAGAGAAGAGCCATGCTGTGGTTTTGCTCTCTGCACGGCAGACACTTCCCCAGCGCCCACACCGGATCCGGTGAGCACTCAGCAATATTTTTGAATGAATGCATGCATGTCTGCCGGAATGAATGAAGAGAAGGTTGGCTAAGTGTCCTGTCAACCCATCTGTTCAAAAATGGCTTTGTCATTTCTCTCTGAGGTGACTCATCTGCTTCGGGGCCTCAGGAGCCTTCCTTCTTTCTCGCCCACAGACTTTTTTTTTTTTTTTAAAGATTTTATTTATTTATTTGACAGAGAGAGACACAGCAAGAGAGGGAACACAAGCAGGGGGAGTGGGAGAGGGAGAAGCAGGCTTCCTCTCCCCGCAGAGCAGGGAGCCCGATGTGGGGCTCGATCCCAGGTCCCCGGGATCATGACCTGAGCTGAAGGCAGATGCTTAATGACTGAGCCACCCAGGCGCCCCGCCCACAGACTTTTTTAAATGATGAAAGCCTGGATCGTTTGAAATCACTGTGAGATGTGTGCCTTTCTAGTCTGGAGTGGCACTGACCATGTATTTTTCCATGCACTGGTTTAAGGAGGCAGTAGTTTTCCACCAAGAGGGAGGAAGAAGCTGGTGGCAAAGTACAGAGTGGTTTTTTTTATTGGGGAGAAGCAAAGACGGCTGGTGCACTAAGCCATCTGTGGCCTGGGTGCTAAGACCATAGCCACCCAGCAACCAGCTGCACAACCTTCATTTAGAGACTCCGGAACACAGTGTTCATCACCTCTTACCTGAGATTACATGTTTTCCAGTTTACCTCGCCCTAAAACTGATTCCTGGGAAAAGCAGCTTTATCTTTAGTGTGGCTTAATCGCCCTGCTCTGTTTCATTATCTGGAGTGCACCTGTCCACACTCACTTTTTTATTTTTTTTAAAGTTCCTTCTAACAGACTGGCCCCTCTACTTGTTCAGCAAGCTGGCTGGATTGAAGGCAAGTGCCCACAACATGTTGTCTTTACAGAGGTTTCGTCTCCTGTGTTCTTTCTCCTCACCTCTCTCCTTAGGAGCACTGTTCACCAAGCACAGGGAATTACAGAACGGGGAGTGATCTAGATTTATCTGTGGGTTCGCTGACCTCCAACAGCGCTTGCGGACTGGCTGAGTTTGTGCCAGGTCATATGCTGCCTTATGAAATCCATAGCCCTTGGCCACATGGCGCTGCAGGGCTTCAGCCAAGGAGTATATTATCACGAGTGACAGACTTACAGACTTCAAAGCCAAAGACCCAAGTTCACATTCGATCGCCTGCTGACTGGCTACATAACCTTGGGGGGGGCGTGATAAAAAATCATGAAGAATTTCAAGACTACAGAACATGAGGCCAAGAGTGGGGCCCTTCTGGGGGCAGACCCGTGCCACCACGCACGTTACCCTCGCCTGTGACACCAGCCCTGATGGTAGGCAGTGCGTGTTTCTTGAGTTGAATTAAAAAAAAATTCAGTGCAATGCGCACAGTTGCCCACGCACCCCCCATGCGTCTTGCTGTCTTCAGGTGGACGATAAGCAAACATTAGACCTAAAGCTGCTGAGCTGAGTGGTGGCCTTGTCTAGGGGGTGATGCGTGGCCCATGCACTCAGCGGGCTTCTGGGAAAATCTGCCGCTCACGCCCCACCGCAAGGGCTTCTGATTTGAATTGTCCAGACGGGCATTGGTGGTTGGTTTTAGTCCTGCCTCGCTACCACGGGCGGATTCTAATGTGCAGCCAAGACGGAGAACAATGGACTCGGTGACGGGAGCTCCGTGAGGAAGGTGGCTTTCTTTTGTCCTGAGCAGTAAATACAGAATTAGGGCAAACATGCTATCATCATCATCATCATCATCATCATCATCATCATCATCACCATTATTGTTATTTTTAAAATCGTGATAAAACGCACAAAACCATCTTAACCAAGTCTGAGCGTACAGGTCTGACGCATTACCTACCTTCCCCACGAGGCGCAGCCATCCCCACGGACCATCTCCAGAACGCTCGTGGGAGCGAAAGACTGTCCCCGTGAGACATTCACCCCTCACTCCCTGCTCCACTCTCTGTCTCCGAGGACCTGACTCCTCTAGGGGCCTCATCCATGTGGAATCAGACGGCATCCACCCTTCTGTTCGTGACTGGCTGATTTCAACGTCCCGCTGGTGTCTCCATGTCGGAGCAGGTGTCAGAACGTCCTTCCTTTCTGTGACTGGAGACCAGGGCACTGTCAGCAGAGAGCACATTTTGTTTATCTGTTCACCTGCCAGTGGACACTTGGGTTGCTTTTGCCTTTTGGCCTTTGTGGACAAACATTATTTTTATACGAGCATGGTTTGATTGTTACCCCCATTCACAGGCAGGACTACTGAGGCTCAGAGGGAGTAACTTGTCCACCCCAGGGGGCAAGCGGTTTCCCCAGCAGCCATGGTCTGCTTCCTGCCCCTGATCTCTCCTCCTTTCCACACGTCTTTTTCTTCCTGCAGAGGGGGTTATTCTAGCATGAAGACAAACAGTCATATTTACCTGACGAGCAGCTCAGTAGCTTTCGTCCCCTTCATGCCTTGTGGGTGAGCTGGTGTTGGTGAGAAATTGGATACACACAGGTGTCCTCTTATTGGAGTCTTGCGTACACAGCACCTGTGGGCACCTGGTCATTTGGATGACGGGGTTGGTCAGCAGGTGAGGAGGTCGAGGGGCCTTGTGCCTCTCTGGGGCTCACCTAACGTGAGGCACATGGAGGTGGCGGACTCAGGCAAAGTGCCACCGGAGCACTCGAGCCATTGGGCAGAAACTTTTGCAAGTTTCCATTGCTTCCTTGAAGGTGAGGGGAAAGCAGGGCCTTGGGGCTTCTCACCTGGTCCCCTCGACACTGCCATGCGAGGTTGCCCCAAACTTTGGTTTAAACAGAGGTAATGAGGACCCAATTGGAGAATGGAAAACTCTGGGTTGGATTTTTTTTTTTAAATTATGCTTTTTATTGGCATTTTCCCGGAAGCCCTAGAATACTTCGTAACGATCTCTATAAAAGATCAAGTGCCCAAACTGTCGAAACTGAGGTCCGGGTCTTCCAGCAGATGAGCTAGTTGAGCTAGTTGGTCAGAGGGGCCTCCACTGACCACTCTGCATTCAAGGCTGGGAGGAGGGCCATCCACTCCCCTCCCAGCTACACTCAGGTAATGGACGAAAGCAGGAAGGATGGGGTTGACATGGTTTGTGGGTCTCTGCACATTCATGGTGACTTCACTGCAAGGCCATCATCAGAAGGTGATATGATGTGCTCTATAGAGGGTTCCAGAATTCGGAGTGGCTGCCCCTCAGTGTTGTAGCCAATGAGGTGCACGGTCACCACCGTGTCCACTTGCCACAGCCATGACATCAGCCCGAGTGGACCCCCACAGATGGGATATCACCAGGCTGGCTGCACAGGCTTCTGTCATGAAGACTCAATGAGCTCCTGTCCTCCAAGGTCTTAGAGTCAACACGGGTCAACAAGGCACCATGAGTCAAGGGGCTTTGTGGGATTACATAGTGGGCCATGTGGGATTCTACTGAGATTATATAAAACTATGGACAGTAGAGGAAGGACGGCAGGCGGGACCATGGTTTGGTGAGGGAAGGCTCATGAGGAAGTGTTGGGCAGGTCGTCAAAAAGATGTGACCTCTAATTGACCTGTGAGCTGGACTCAGGCACTTGGAGTCTTCTCACTTCTCCTCATCCTTGGAATGTGAGTTCCGCTGGCCTTTCCCACTCCCAGAGGCTACTCCAAAGACACGACCTTGAGATGGTGATGTGGAGTTGGGATACCTGTGGGGCACACGTGACCAAACCTAGTTAAGGCCTCTTTATGGACTTTCAAGATTTGGTGTTAGGGCCGGGCAGTGATTCATTTACCTTGTTGCCGCCCAACAAAAGCCTCATGTGTAGGTTCCCTTTGCTTATTAAAACTGTCACCTACCAGCCTGTAGTGGCCCTTTCTCTATTCGAGCTCTCCCCGCCCACTGCATATGGGGGCCACTTTCAGTTCCTGAGAGGGTCGTGAACCAATGGGAAGGTGGTGGAGAGCTGAGATTTGAAGGTGGAAAGATCTGGAAAGGAAGGGAAACAAGGTTCCCACAGCCAGAGAACCAGCATGGAGGTGACTGGCTGGGGGGATGACGGACTGGTGTGACTCCCTGGAGCTGGGTCAGCCAGTTGGGCTCCTGGCATCTAGTTCCTGGTCAGTCACCCAGCCTCCTGTGACCTGCTTTTCACCTACAGAACTCGTGCCCTGCGGTACATGCCTCCAAAGACTTGGCAACGGGGACTCAAACCCCTACACATGCAGGTTTGTAGCAGCATTGTGTATTCACAATGAATTCACACAATCCATGGACAGGTGAACAGACAAAGTGTTAATAAAGTTTTATTGGAACATGGTCAGTTCATTTGTTTACACATTGTCTACGGCTGGTTTCCAGAGATGATCAGGTGGGTGTGAGACCCTCTGGCCACAAAGCCTAAAATATTCACTGCCTGGCCCTTTCGTCTACCACATGATGGGTATCACTCACTATAAAAAACAATGAAGTTCTAACACATGATGCCGCATGGATGACGCTTGAAAGCCTTATGCAAAGTGGGAGAAGACAATATGAAAGACCACACATCCATAGGCTTCTAGACTAAGTGAATGTGTAGAAACAGAAAGGCTGGGGAGGGGGCTGCTAAGTGGACATGGGGCTTCAGGGGACATGAACATGTGACAGATAGAGGCACAGCATTGTAAAGATACTGAATGGCACTGAATAGTTTACTTTAAAATCGTTAAGTTTGTGTTATGTGAACTTCCCCTCCGTGATCAAAAGGAAGGGGGAAAATGGTGTCTTGCACTGAATCTGAGCATTTCCGACTTCCCTCTGGAACCCGAAGAATCCCACTGGGGAGGCCTCAGGTGGTCTCACAGGGCGGGGTTCGGGTCACCTGGCCTGCCCTCTCGCCTGCCGCCATCATAGTTCTGCTGAGCGTTTCAGGCTCTGGGAGTCCATGGACGTGTTCATGTGGAGCAGAGCCTGACAACAACAGATTTCTTTAAATGATGAAAAGGGAGCTCAACCCTCTAGTGTCTTTTCTAGACCCCAAGTTCCAGAATTTCTATAGGAATTGGCCACGTGTCATTTTCCGGTGTCATCTAGATTTCTTTGGGCTGTAATGAGAACACCGAGCCTGCAGACCTTCTAAATGAAGGCTCGATATCCTCACTTGCCAGTGAAAATGGCAGGTGTCCCTGCTTTGGTGTCTTCAGAGAAATTTTGGCTATAGGAGTTTCTAGGCATCCTGGAGCTCACTTTCCAAGGGGAGGTCTGATGATGGGATGGTGGGACCAGCTCTTTCTTAGCTGGACAGATGGGACTTCTGCCTCCAGCTGTGCTGGGTCATTGACACATCAGCATCATGGGGAGCTTGTTGGGAATGTGGACTCTCAGCCCCACCCCCAATCTGATCAGAACCTGCGTTGTCACATGGTCCTGAGGTGACTGTCATGTTTCTAGCAAGGACTGTTCAAAGACTGAAGATAAGCCACCTGCCTCCATTCCCATGCAAAGATCCCCAAGCTGCCATGTCTTGATGGTAAAAAGAAGACCAAAAAAAAAAAAAAAAAATCCAACCTGGTAGAATTTTGCAATAGGATTCAGCAATAGATGCTGGACCTGGCTTAGCCCCAAGCAGACGGGAATCACTTTATGGAAATCTGTTTATGTCAGTCCAACATCTGGGATTCTTAGGGATAACAGGATTCCTGGAGGTTGCCCTGGGCCTAAGTTACAATCTTTTTTTTTTTTTTTAAAGATTTTATCTATTTATATGACAGAGAGAGAGATTACAAGTAGGCAGAGAGGCAGGCAGAGAGAAGAGAAAGCAGGCTCCCTGCTGAGCAGGGAGCCCAATGTGGGGCTTGATCCCAGGACTCTGAGATCATGACCTGAGCCAAAGGCAGAGGCTTTAACCCACTGAGCCACTCAGGCGCCCCTAAGTTTCAATCTTGATGAAAGTTTCCCACTTCACTCCACATTCAGAGTTGAAATCCAACATTTGGACTGAAAGATACTTGATTGGGCTTTTCTTAAAGAAACGTGACCCCGGAAATTGAAAAATATATGCACACAGACTTACAAATAGAGCTATTTAATGAATTGATGTTTCTGGATCGTCTTTAAAGGGCTCTTTACAGCTGTGTGTGGAGAACACTTACCAGCTATGTACTCTAACTGTCCCATAAGCCAGGAAGGCAGGGCACATTGTGCAATAAGTCACCGTCCCTGCGCTTTCATAAAATGACGACTTCCGAGGTGAATGTGCCCTAGTCCTTTCATATGTTATTTGAGTAAATGATAAAAGTAGCAATTAAGTTTTAATAGGATATGTTTACAAAAGCATTTTTTTTAAACCAATGCCAATATATACAACGAAGAGTCTGTATATCTATTACCTTCAAGATGGAATCTAGGTTGCTTTTATGGTAAACATATGAAAACTCGCTCTACTTCAAAAATCTTTTTCCTCCTAATGAAGTTTTTCATCAACCAAGGCTTTTATTTTAGTTGGTTTATTCTTGCTGTTACCCGAACCAGAAATGATAGTTTTCTCTCAACAAAACATCTCTAATACAAACAGAAAATCTAAACACTGGGGGGATATCTCTGAGATTGTACTTGTGTGTTTAAAGAAAAAAAAAAGGTAAAAAGAAATGTTTCTGAGATCCTAAGCATAATATTAATCTTCTGAATCACACTGTGTTTCTGGGACACAATTGGCTAATTAAAAACTGCTGATATTATTTATACTACAAATTAAAAGTTCCTTTTCAATTATCCTTAAGTTTTTGATTGTTTGTACTTTTTGGGTTTTCTTTGCTGTAACTGGAATGGTTCCTTATTCAGCAAATTTTCATAGTAAATATAATACTATTCTGCAGCTTGAAAATAATTCCATAGCGTGTGAAACTAAGAACCATGTCTTCTACCTGGAAGGTTTTCAATGAATAACCATGAATAACCATGATGAATAATAGGTTGTTAAAATCAAAGAACAATCTCAAGTGTCTGACTCCCGTCACCTATGTTCTTTCAACTGTAAATACTACTTATTGAGCATGATCTCTAGTCCAGGCCTTGAGTCAAGTCTAGAGAAGGAGTTGAAAACACAAAAGTCACCAAGAACTTCATGAATCTTACAATCTAGATGCTTTCTCTGAAGCAAAGAACATTAAGTAGTAATACATTCTGTGCTTGACCAGTGGTGTGGACAAGGCCTACCCCGGGGTTCCAAGCAAGCACAGGCCTCTTACACTCACACGAAGGTGTCCCCTAAGCCCATTCTCCATGCTCAGATCAATAAGGCTTTTTTCTTTTCGTTCCTTTTTTTCCTGCAAGGCAAACTATCCAGATTCTAGTTAGAAATACAGTCCGCATTTGGTTCTGTTCTTCACTTTCATGCTGAGGAAATGCAAATCCTAGATTTCAGAGCATCTCACTCAATTCACAGAAATTAAATAATATTAAGACCAATTAGGTCTGGAGATGCTAAAGCTTCATAGAGCTAACTAATACTACCTCGACCTAAACACAATACTGCCTAGATCAGGACTCCTTCAGGTATAAGTGACAGAAATCAAGTTCAGACTGGCTTAAGCAAAAGAAAAGAGGAGAGGAGAGTAGAGGGGAGGGGAGGAGAGGGGAAGGGGAGGAGAAAAG
>LNAC01000920.1:466293-500515 GCA_002007465.1 Ailurus styani
AGAGAAGAGGAGAGGAGAGGAGAGGAGAGAGAAGAGAAGAGAAGAGGAGGAGAGGAGAGGAGAGAAGAGGAGGAGAGGAGAGGAGAGAAGAGGAGGAGAGGAGAGGAGAAGATAGGAGGGGAGGGGAGGGGAGAGGAGAGGAGAGGAGAGGAGAGAAGGGAAGAGAAGAGAGGAGAGGAGAAGAATGGGGCTTCAGACCCAGCTGAATCCAGGGTCTCAGATGATGTCACCAGGCCCATCTCTCTCCCGTCTCTCAGCTCTACCTGCCTCTGCTTAACTTCAGCCTCAGGCAGTTGTTCTCCATGTGGTTCCAGGATGATCTCTAACAGCTCCTCGACCTACAGAAGAAGTGGTTTCTTACCCAAAGCTCTATTTCAACTTCCCTGAAGAACTCTGGGCCACCTCTAGCCTTAGGATTTCAAATGAGCACATCTCTAGTGACATTCCCTTGTCTCATTCTTCCTCTCTCTTTTCCCAGTTTCCCATCTTTTCATATGAAACCCTGCACCCCATCTTCAAAAATCACCCCCTCTCCTTGCAGATGGAGGAGGTCCTATCCCTGCCTCCCTTGCTGGGCCTTACAGACACAGAAGCTTCAGTTTGGGGTGTAGAAGTAGTTGGTACTGGGCTCAGGGCAGTGGTCTTAATAGGGGAGGGGTGTGTGTGATTTTGTTTCCAGGGAACAAAAAAACATTTAGCCATGTCTGGAGATACTTTTTGGTTATCACAGCTGGGCTGCTGCTTAGTATCCTACAGGGCACAGCATAGCCCCACAAGAGAGATGTATCCAGCCCATAGTGTGGATGGGAAACTCTGGTTTGGGGTAGGGGGCCAGCAGGGAGTTTGTTGAGGTGAGGGACTGGTGATGGTGGCCCACAGGACTTGTGTTGTGGTGACTGCAGAAGAAAGACCCTTTGCCCGAGCCCAGTTGTAGGCATCTAGTGGGTCCCTGCAGAAAGCATATGGCTACCCGGCACTGTCTCATTCTCACTGACATTTGGGAAGAAACACTGGCCACTGGGGAGGGGGTTTGCGTGCACATGGTGTCAACTCTATACCCCCACCTGGACCTGCACTTGTGCTGTTTTCACCTTCCTACTGTGTTGTCTGGACATGACGCAGGAAGGTGCTCACAGAAACTGAATGTGGAGGAAGTTTTGTTTTCTGGGACTAAAACCACCACACCATTACATGTGAGGTAGAATTTGCTGTTTCTCTTAAATGTCTTCTGAAGAACAGAAATTTTTGCTCAGTATGTGCCACCTAGAAGAAAGACTACATTTCTTAGCCTCCCTGCGACAAAGTGAAGACATGTGACTGGTTCTGGCCAATGAGACAACAGCAACAAAATCCTCCCACAGAGCCTGGAGCCTTCCTGCTGCTTGGAATGCAGATGTGGTGCCTGGGGTGCCATTGTGGACCATGAGACAAGGACCCCAAAGATAGGGGTGGCCAGCTGGAAAGACAAATGGAGTTGGGCCTTAGGGCCTGACGGAGTGGACCTGGATCACTTCCGTCAGGCTTTAAAAGAGAAGGAAGCTCCCATTCATGTGTTTAAACCACTGTTATTTGGTGTCTCTGACACCAACCTTATCCTAGCTGATGGAATATGAAAATCCTTCACTTTTTGATTTTTCACACCTATACCTTTTTTGGACTAAAATGGAGGGCTCTCTCTGAATAGTGAGTGCAGACTGGTGGTCCACCTACCAGGTGACCAGGGTGCAAACATCTAGGGAGGATGGCAGCCTTGCCTAGACAGATGCCCCTCCAGTTGTTCCCACTGGTTGAGAAGACTATCTTTGCTCCAGTGTACCAGCCTTCTCAACCTCGTGCTACAATCCGGAAAGGAAAATCTCCTGGATCACTCAAGAGAGCATCGTTGACATTGATGGTGGGTTGTGGTGTGCAGTGCACTGCTTAAGAATACCCCAGAGATGCCAGAAGGGGTGCACTGATGGCCAGACCCTTTAATAAGAAGGGAAAACAGAACAGTGGCCATAAACCTAGACCCCAGAGATGCAGGAGGTCTTCCAAGTATCTCAACCCAAGTTAGAGGAGCAAAAAAAAAAAAGCAAATGGGGAAGGCCAGTGTCCAGGAGAGTTCCATGACACCCCCTTCCTAGGAGGGTCAGGCACATAATGAACTCGGTCCATTGTTGGCCCTGAAGGCTGGTCCAGATGCACATGCATCTCCATCACAGTCCTGGCTGGCTGGTGTCCTCCTCCCTGGGGCAGCCAAGCTGGGACAGAAGATGCAAAGAAGCACAGAGCCAAGACAGGGCATCTGTCCCCACTCCTCAGTGTCTCTGTTTCTAAAAGTCCTGGGAAAGAAGGGAAAGGAGGAGAGATTACTTTTTCCACCCAAAGAGACCCTGAGCTCTCCCTAACTCCTGACACTGTCCCCCTGTAGCCTTCTCCACCATGTTTTGGCCCTTCTGTCCCAGTGGTGGACATGGCCCAAGCCTGCCGTCCAAGCCTATCATCTGAGCATCTCCAGGCCAGGTGCTGCCTCTCCCTGGTGGTCT
The DNA here is from genome assembly GCA_002007465.1 of Ailurus styani. Lineage (NCBI taxonomy): Eukaryota > Metazoa > Chordata > Mammalia > Carnivora > Ailuridae > Ailurus > Ailurus styani. Next base: position 468,822 of record LNAC01000920.1, read on the forward strand.
GGGCATCCCTCTCATCACCCTTCCCTCAGAGAAGCTCCTCTTCAGCTCTCCTGAGAAATCATCCCCTCCCTGCCCTCAAGATGGGACTGTCCCTGTGGTCCAGGAAGGGTGAGGACGTGTCTATGCGGTCATCAGGTGCAAGAATGAACTGGGACTCAAACTCAAGACTTCTGATTCCCACAGCGTTCCTCTCTTCCTCCGTCCCTTACTCTCTTTCTCTCTGTCTTTCTCCTACTCTCTCTCTCTCTGTCTCCGTGTACCACAGTGCCTTGGCCATAAGACATTTGGATAATACAGAAATATAGAAGGTTTTGATCAATAGAGAATATGGCCAAACTTTAAGATGCTTAATTAATTAATTTTTTTAGTGAAAAATAAAATCTAGGGTGCTTTTTTCCCCCTAATGACACTATAACAAAATGCTATGATTAAGAGCTGAATCATAGTTGTTTAAAATAAGTTTCTTTAGCAGAGCCAATTAGCGATGCTAAAATTACCTGCAGTGTTCTCCTTGAATGACCAAGAGGTTGGAAACGCAAAGTTCCTGAACAGGAGAATGAGATGACCATGATAAAGGGTTCTTTAGGAGGAAAAACCCATTCTCAGAAAGGGTCCATCCAAGCGGGAACAGAGTGTCCGGAGCACTGCTGGGGGGTCGCTGGGGGTTACCTAAGCGAAGGGGCACTCTGCCCAGCTGAGAGATGCATCGCCTTGCTCTCTAGAAATAACGGCCATTACCCATTTAATCCGGGGCACACGGTGCTGATAATGTACCAATTAATGACTAATTAGGAAGATTTTTCCAGAACATTAGATTCCGGGAGAAAGTCTTATTTGAGAGTCCTGGCTTGAATCTCTTCTCTTTCTTCCTGTGGTTTTCAGCTCAGCGGGCTGCCAGCGAGTCTGGCTTTGTTCACAGGGACTCCATGGACTCTCCTCCATTCACTTGTTTTGTTAAAGCAGCAGTAAATCAGGATGCCCTGACCCTGGTCATCTCTGAGCCCAGGGAACAAAATGTTAGCACTGGTCTCCCACTGTGAGGTGGATTGACATTTGATTCCTCCCATTCCTGAATTCTTGAATGCTCTTGAGAGCTAGAAGGGAAAGGAAACAGAGGGTTGTTTTTGGAAGGGAGAAGAAGGGCCTGCCTCTGTTTCTTTGCACACCTCCTGCCTTTAAGGCCATGGGAACCCACCATCTTCCACAGATTGCTGGTTGGGAGGACAGAGGTGGTTTGAGGAGGGTGGAGAGGGTAGCGGGCCCATGCCCAGTGATGAGGGCTCCCTGTGGACTGTGGAGGGAAAGCAGGAAGAAGAAAGTCAAATGTGATTCCTGGTCTTCCAACATTGGGAAAGGAAGAGAAGATGGCGGATGACTGGGGACCACCCAATGATGGATGGGCAAACACTTCTGAGTCCTAAAGGACAATCTTCTCCATTCCGTTCAGTCAGCATCTCCATGGAGCTCCTTCTGTGTGCCAGGCTCTGTTCTAGGCACTGGGACACGGTGGCTGACAAGGAGTTGTCCTCATGGACTTTGGGTTTAAGACAGAGTCTCTCAACCTCAGCCCTGCTGACATTTTGGGCAGGACTATTCTTTGCTGTGGGGGGCTGTCCCGGGCGTTGTGGGGTGTCTGGCAGCATCCCTGCCTTCTACTTGCCTGATGCCAGTAGCCCAGTAGCACCCCCAGTTGTCCCTGACAATCAGAATGTCTCTGGACAGTGCCGTCTGTCCCCCTGAGGGTGGTGGTGGGGCCGGGGCAGACATCACACCCTTCTAACAGCAGTTGGTGTAATAGAAAAGCCAAATGAGAAATATAATAAATAAGGAAATCTACATGCAAATGACAGAGAAATAAAGCCGGGGCCAGGGAGAGTGGGCCATGGTGGGTCTTACTGAGAGTACCCCTTTCTTCTTCCTGCACGCCTGGCCAGTGCCAGCAAAGTCGGGAGGCCATCAGCTGGAGAAAGGCCGTGGAGGACACACAGAGGCCAGGGGCTCAGGAGCTGTGCAGGTGGGACTTGACCTCTCTGAGGTCAGCACAGGCAGGCATGGGCCTTACACCACACATCATCGTCTCACAAATCCGCGGGTCAGAGGGCCAGGTGGGCTTGCTGGTTTCTTTGCTTCGGGCCTCATGGACTGAAATCAAGGCATGGGCCAGCTTGGTTCCTGCACGAGGCTCAGGGGAAATCTGCTTCCAAGCTCTTCCCATGTGGTTAGTGGAACCCCGTTCCCTGTGCTTGTGGGGCTGAGGTCCTGTTTCCCCGGGGCTGGCAGCTGGGGGCCCTCTCTGGTCCCTGCTCTCCAGCCCTGCATCTTGGAGCCAGGAAAGGCATGACAAACCCTTCTCCTTCTTGGAGTCTCTCTGATTCTCCATCTGCTTCCTTGTTCCTGTTTCCTGCCAGAGAAATTTCTCTGCTCTCAAGGGGTCATGTGAGTAGATTAGGCCTCATCGAGATAACCCAGGATATTTTTCTCTCTTTTAAAGTGGGAACCTTATTTGTATCTTAAAAGTCCCTTTGGAAACACAACATACCCCTGGGTCTCAGGGTTTAGGATGAGGACATCTTTGGGGATCGTTACGCCCACCACAGTTCTGAAAGAGGGTCATGGTTTCACTATCCGAGTGTGAAGCTTTTATAAAGTGAGTGATGCTGTGGGCTTGCCTAGAGCATGGCTCTCTTTGCCAGTTTTCCTTACTTTCATTCTTACCCTCCGTGACAAGCCAAGGTGTGGATGAACGACGGTGAACGCTTACTGGGTGCTCGCGCTATCCGCGAGGCCCGGAGGGGAATGCTCCCCTTACCGCACTCAGCCCAGTTGTTTCATGTGGAAACAGCCTCCGGCACGTGGGCCACTCTGGTCTGACAGTGGGAGGGGCTGCCCAGGCCTGAAGTCCTGTTCTTCTGTGGAATCTTCTCTCCCAGAGCAGCCCCCACACGCTGCCCATCGCTTTGCGGTCCTGTTCACCAAAAGGGAAACAGGAAGAACCACCTGCTTGTGCTTCTCTGGTGAAAGGGGGCTTTAGGGAGAGCCCTGTGAGCCCCCCCACCCCCAGGCCAATTTAGGAAAGAGAAAATGTTGGCCTATCTAAACAGTCGATCGTTATTGAAATGCCTCAGTTCTGCCTGTGAGTCAAGGGAAAACACAGAATTGAAACAATGAGTAATGTTCCAGGGCAGGTGGGGGCAGCCAGGGAGGGAAATGGCCCAACCTAAGAGGGAGGCTGGAAGTGAGAGACTGGGGATTCCAGATGCAGACGCTTGGGTGTGAGCTGAGAGAGGGGCATTGAAGCTGAGGTGACGAGAGCCACCCCGGGGATGCAAGGTGATGTACCACATCATCTACGAAGATGAAACGGAGCTCAAGTTCCATAGCAACCGGACTGAGAAGGGGACAGGTGTACGTGGGCGTGCGGAGCTGTGTGCAGAAGGCTCCGCCGAGTTCTCAGTGCACGGAGGCTGAGCACCTCGCTTTGTCATTCCTGTTTCGACCAGGCTCTTCCAACCCTAGCTCGTGAGACAGGTGTCCCTATCTAGGATGGAGCAAAGCCTTCAAAGGGCATGGATGTACATGTCCTCCCAACCTCCGCAGAGCACAGAAGCTCTAAATGCTCGGCAAACGTTGCATCCAGCTTCCATCTATATGCAGGTTACATTTTATTTCAATTATATGAAGTTCTAGGAAAGGGAAGTCAAGTCCAGTGTCAGAGAGCCATTCAGTGGTTACCCAGGGAGGGCCTGGGGTGGGAACGACCACAAAGGGTATGAGAAACTTTCAGGGGGTTGGGATCATTCTATAGATTGACTGTTTTGTTGATTACGTGAGTGTTCACTTTGGTCAAAACTCATCAAACTGAACAAACAACTTGGACACATTTTATGTGTAAAAATTATATATCAAGAATGTTGATTTAAAAACAAGCAGTGACAGAATCATTTCTCAGGAGAACCACGAGTCTGAGTTGAATTCGGATCTTGCCCCTGATGATTGTGTTGAGCCTGAGCCAGGTCACGGAGCCCTGCTGCTCCATCCTCAGAAGGAAGTGATGTCCCTGACCCTGTTCCAAGGCACGGGACTGGGCTGGTATGCTCGCTGGCCATCATGTGGTGCTTAGAACCAATTACCAAGTGTGGCTTAAGTGCTGAGTAGCAGCCTTGCTCATAATGATGGACCTGTTGGGGCAGGTGGCTATTAAGCACCTAGCTGGGTAAAGATGGCCCATTAGATACTGCGCCTGCGCTTTTATCTGATGCTGGTTTGGTATCTGCACAACAGGTGTCCTTTGAAGAATGAAAAATAAGCAAGCAAAGACAGGGAAATAGGAGTTTCCATTTAGGCTCTTCGCACTTCATGCCCTCCCATGACTGGACAGGGTGGTGAGCTGCTCTGATGATTTCCCAAGCAGCCCAAGGCATGATCTTACCAAACTCCTTGAGCTCTTTGATGCTTCTTTCCCCACCTGAACGACAGCTCGGGAAAGCCTGGTGGTTAGCGCGTGTGCTCACTTAGACCTGGTTTTGAGTCCTACCAGGCAGCAGTGGTGAGAAGACTAGGAATGGCCAGGAGCCTGAGGGGGAGGTTTGGAGAACCTGAGGGTGAGGAGGGTTGGCTTAGGGATGTGGAGCCAGAGGTGGGGGCACCAAGCTGGTCTATGGGGACCTCACTGGGTTACTGGACCTCAGGGCCTCAGTTCTTCATCTGAAGATGGGGGCAGACTTTGCTGCCAGCATGTGGCGAATAATTTAAATAAACTGCTTGTGGAGCGCTTGGGTTGTTGCTGGGAACATAAGTACTTATTAAACGAAGCAAAGAAATGAATAAATGAGAGGTCATAGATTTGAAATTCTTGACATTAGGTCTGGGACTCAATGTATCTTGGAGAGCATCCTCCTTCAGTGTCTACTTTGGTAGACTTAATTAAAACAGAATTAGGTTTTAAATAACCAGTTTGATGGTTTCAAGCATGCAGTGAGCTTCATGAGATGATCTTCTGTGCCTTGGGTCTTAATTTTTTAAATATGTTTTTTCCCCTCTAGAAAGCCCAGGTCGAACTCACCTGTTCCCAGTTCCACGTGTAAAGGACTAGAATCATCAAACATAGAGGTAAATAAAGGTCGAAATCCTTAATTGTCCTTGCAAGAATACCCACCTGTCTCCTTTCTCTCTCCATACCCCATACACAGATTTATCTATACCTATCCAGAGTTTTGTATCTATCCATCAATGGATTGAACAATCGATCAATGTGGATATATGTCTTCTTAATGAGGTCACGAGAAGGCAAAAACACTGATAAGAATGGACAACATGACTCAGTCGGTTAAGCAGCTGCCCTTGGCTCAGGTCATAATCCCAGGGTCCTGGGGTCGAGTCCCAAATTGGGCTCCTTGCTACACGGAGAGTCTGCTTCTCCCTCTGCCTGTCACTCCCTCTGCTTGTGCTCCCTCTATGTCTCTATTTCCTTTCTCTCTGGCAAATAAATAAATAAATAAAATCTTTTTTTTAATCTTAAAAAACAAACAAACAAAAAAAGAATGGACAACACCAGTGATGGTACATTTTCCTTCCCAGGACCCTTAACCAGGTGTGCCGATGGCCCTCAGTCCATGAAGCCTGCAGACCGCTTCCCAGAATAAGGTTTGTAAGTGCGTGAAATAGAACGCATGGGCTATAAAGGAAGTCAGTTATATTAAGATATAATTATAAAACAAAAGAAGCATAGAGTCACCTGTGTGCTATATCATAACCAGACCCACAGTAAGACGCATGGGCAGGACTAAAACCCATGCCCATTTTGAAGTGCTGCTGGACACAGGTAATGCGCCCGGGTATCTACAGTACCTGGAGCGTGGCGTGGGATGGTCTGTGACTTCTACTGGTGTCAAGGTCGCAAGGACGGCACACACACTGCGGTTGTTGCCTGCACACAAACCGGAAGGAAATGATGATTTTCAGTTAGAGGCTGGCCAGAATTTAAAAAGGCAAGGTTTAACCATTTGGATTCCTGGATCCAGGCAGGAGTCCTGCCTGCTTGATTGGGCGCCATGGCATCCCCGCTGTCCCTCCCTCCCCCTCTCCCTCCCTCACCCCTTCCTTCCTCCTTCCAGGGTAAGGTCCAGGAAGGCAGGGGCCAGGTCTACCCTGGACCCCATGGTCTCCCCACTGCAGGAAGCCCTCCAAATTGTGTTCCTCCTCAGTGTGTCTAACAGTGGACTCCTTCTCGTCTCAAAGACATTAGTATTTATACTAGATGATGGTGGCTCAGAGAGACACAGGGACTTCACGCCCCGCAAAAGGCCAAAGAGGCCGCGATAGCTGTTCCTTTAGAATCTGACCCAGTATTATTTGGACATAAATTTCTTCAAGCCCAAAATGTGAGAAGGGCCAGAGCTGATTCTAGAGCTGCCCCTTGGCAGCCTGGGTCTCTGCAGAGGGTGATGGGTCCTGTCCTTGCAGCAATGATTAAGACCCCCACACCAAAGCTGACTTAATTAAGGTGCTTTAATAATCTATGGTGTCGCTGAGGGTAATGAAGGGGGGATGCCAGCACAGGGGGTCAGGCAGGAAGCGCCAGTCATGTTGCCAAGGCAACGGGGTCCCTGGCCAATCGCAGGAAGCGATTCTGTCAAGTCTTCCGTGGTTGTTGCAGCAAATTTGGGGAGGGGGTTGGGGACACAGAGAGAGGTCCTAACAGAGAGAGGGGAGAGAACAGAGAGAGACACACAGAATGGGAGAAACACTTTTGGAGCTGTTCGTGGTATTAGGAAAAAGCACATTTCTCTTTGAGCAGGTTTCCTGCCCCTGCTGAGGGTAGACTGGTGCTTCTCTCTCCTTGCTCCTCTGCTCTGAGTGTGGCACCGGGAGATTTGGCAAAACCAACCAGGGAAAAAGGTACCTCTACACCACTGCATCCGAAGCAGATCTCCTCTCCTGTCACAGGGCTGCTCTGTACAGTTGCACAGGTTGCAACCTGCACCAGGCACCCAGAGGAGGGCTCCGTGGGGCTGAGCTTGCCTTGGTTCATTATACAGTCTATGAGACCGGATGAGCACCTGGTCTCTCTGGAGGAAGGGGAGGCTTTTCTAACATGGACAAAGGCACCAGATGGGCTAAAGCAGCCTGCTTCCTCCCACATTTTCCATTGTGTAACAAGGAGAATGGGGAGGCTATTAAAAGTATACTTAAATGTAGCAGTGACTTCCCATCCTCTACCTCCTACCTTTGACGCAGACAGAAAAGGCCAAGTTCCTGACAGGTAAACAGAAATGTGTGGTGATTCACAATTGGTCGTGGGGTCTGTGTGGGCACGAGGTGCGTACTTGCCCGCCCCTTCTCTGGGTTGCTGTGAGGATCCTGCAGCTTCCAGGAAGTGACACAATGTCAGCTCTGTGTTCGAAGCTCAGCTCCACCACTCATGGGCTGATGCCTCAGGTAACGGGCTTCACTTCTCAGAGCCTCGTCTCTACCATGGCAGGGGGCTTGGCAATGACGCCGACTTCATAAGGAGGGTTGCCGTGAAGATTCAAAGAAATAAAGTTTGTGGAGTGTTTAATCTGCAGTGAGCGTGTGTGTGCGCGTGTGTGTGTGCGTGTGTGTGTGCGTGTGTGTGTGCAGGGTCTGACATCCCAGGCTGTGTGTGCACACCTAGGACCACGGTTGCTGGGAACCCTGAAGTGGAAGGACTGCCTTTAGGAAGAGTCCTGGTCACAGCTCCACATGGGATGTTACAGGGTGCTGTCCTGACACCCGAGGAAACCTCCCTTTGCTAAAGCTCCAGCTCCCCCAGACTGACCTGACCCGGGCTCAGGAAGGGGTGTTTTCCCTTCCTTCCTCCTGGGGGGAGCAAGGAGCAGCACAGCCGTGCAGGAAACTGTGGTGTGCGGTGACAAAGTGAAGCAGCCGAGGAAGTGACTTCAGAGTGCGTGGTCAGGAGGGGCTCTTTCAAGAACCAGCCCCGGGAGCTGCAGGGGAGGGGACCCTGATTCAGGTCTTTGAAAAGACCATGTATGGCTCCTACTCTGTGAAGAAGGCATTGCAGGAGGGCCAGAGCATGAACGGTGACCCACGGGGGGTCCTGGAGGTCTGTGGAGAGATGCATAGGTGGTGGTGGCTGCCAGGGAGTGGGGACGTGGACTGAGAGGTGGCAGCCACAGCGACCCTCTTCCAGCACCTGGCCCTGCCAGGCAGCCTCAGTTTTGCCAGTCAAACAGGTGTAAAACCCATACCTCCCTACAGGCTGCACTTGCAGCTTCTTGGTCACAAATGTGATCTAATATCCCTTTATATGTTTATTGCTTTTGTTTTGTCTTCTCTGAAATGTCAGAGAATGTATATATATCACATATATATTAAAATTGGCATATCTGTGTTTGTTTGGACTTTACTTGTTTCTAGGGGTTCTTTATATATTCTGATTCTAATCCCTTTTTTGTTAAGTGTACTAAAGTATTATCTTTTCACTTTCTTTAAGATATTATTGTTTGTTTTAGAGAGAGAAACAGAGGAAGAGAAAGGAAGTGGAGGGAAGCAGAGGGAGAGGGAGAGAGAGAATCAGAAGCAGACTCTGCACTGAACGTAGAGCCCCATGTGGGGCTCGATTTCACAACCACAAGATCATGACCTGATCCGAAACCAAGAGTCAGACGTTCAACTGACTGAGCCACCCAGGTGCCCCTTCTTTAAGGTATTTTATGATGAACAGAAGTTACTAACTTTAAAAGAATCAAAATTGTCAAGTGTTTAATTTATGGTTTGTGTCTTTGGTGTCTTCCCTACCCATGTTAGGAAAATATTCACATCACTTTTCTACTTTTCTGCTTTTGGCACTTGAGTCCTAGTGCTACCTGGAGTTGTGTGGATAGCGCAAAGTGAGGGCCCAATTTCGTTTTTTTCTGCAAGGAAAGGCTCCAGTTCTATTGCTTGAGCCATTCCTATTTTCCTCATCAGCGAGGACACTACAGATCACTGGCTGTGGATGCAGAATGGATACAGCTGCTTTGGAAGACTCTGGCATGATCTTGTAAACTTGAACCACCATACCAGCACATACCAAAGGGGAAGCATGCAGAAGCATCTTTGCAAGCAGTACTATTAGGAAGAGCAAAGACTTGGAAATAACCCACTCCCACCAGTTGAACAGTGGATAAACACATTGTGGCACAGTCACGTGATGGGATACCTTAGTAGTAAGAAAGAGTTAACTACAAGTATCTACACCGTGCGAATGAGTTTGGCAACCTAACCTTGAGTGAAAAATATGAATACCAGAAAATTATCTTCAACATGATATACCTTTGGCAGAAGTAGAAAACAGCTAAAACTCAAAAGTATGTTTTTAGGAATACATATGTGCCATAAAATGATGGTATTAGAAAAAATAAGGCTAAACCCAAGTTTCAGGATAGGCATTGCCTATAAGGAGAGGGGCACACAAGTGGCTGTGAGTTATGGTCATTCTCTGGATCTCCTGTTGCCTGGGGACTCCTCAGAGTTTATTCTGATACTGTATATACATATATGCCTGTGTAGCCTGGAGAGACCATTTCTGTGAGCCTGAGGTTGGAGGAAGGGAGAGACGGGAAAGTGTTTGGGCTGCTTCCCCGGCAGTCTTTCAGGCTGGACCTTTGTAATGTGTCGCCCTGGAAGGGAATGCTATCAGCATTCCCAGTTGTTGGTGATGAACGTGAATGAAGGCTTCTGTGTCCTAGGCAGAGTTTGAGGACTAGTTTCTGGAACCGTGAATGGCAGTAGGGTGGCAGGAGCACAGAAAGAGCAGCCCAAAGGTTTTAGCAAGAGTAAAAGAAATATGATTTTGAAGGACTTCAGGACATACTACCTCAATATGGGCTGCTTTGGTACACTGATTACTTTGAGCTGAAGGCACCAAAAAATAGCAGATGTGGGGGGTGAGGTTGTCTCTGAATCCCACCATCTGTCTGAAGACAGATGATCCAAAAGGACCTTGGTCATCATCAATCCCCTCCTGGGAGTGTCTTCAGCAGGGAAGATGGACTCCATCATGGGAGACATGAGACTAGAAGTCAGTGCCCCACCCAGACACACTCTGTCCCAAACAGACTCCCCATTGAGTCTTCTGAGAGCCCCTTCTGCTTTCCCACAACCATTTGTTCTCCCTCAAGTCAGCTGCACCCCTTCCCTTCCCCTAGGAGGACATATATAAGCTTTCAAATATCACCTATTTTGGGGTATTCTCTTTTTTCCCTATGATGCCCCTGAGTGTGTAATATTAAAGATGAATACATTTGTTTGCTTTTCTGCTGTTAATGTGCCTGTTGTCTGTTTATTTCATACACTCAGCTACAGGGCCTAAGAGGGTAGAGGAAAGTCCTTCCTTCCCTACAGTTCATTAAATGTCATTTTGTGGCCATATCATCCAAACCTGCTTACTTTTCAGATAGATGAACTTTCTTTAGCACAGAACTGTTTCTGGGGCAGTAACTGTGTGCCTGAGAGGCACTAGCCCCGGCCTTTTGTGGATTGTCCCATTTCAACCTCACGGCAAACCCCACGGCAAATCCCACCACATGCCCCTCCTGGCTGGTGTGGGCACCACTCCTGTGTTTCTCTCTAGTTTGTCTCCAGTGGTGCAGGAGATGTTCAAAATTCCCTCTTGGGGACACCAAACAAATGATAAACAAACTGTGTATAGATGGGAAGCAGCAAGTATGAATACGCGCAAACAACATATGCTCTTCTTTAAGGAAGTTGAAGAATAGGCAACTCAATCTCTGGTGATAGAAATGGGGACACTGGCCACCGCCTGGGGACATGGGAGAGACCTTCTGGAAAGGGGGATGGTGTGCTCTCTTTCCCCATTGCGGTGGGGGCTGCACAGGTGTTTACACTTGTCAAAATGTATCGTGCAGCGAAGGAAACAGTCAATGAAACCAAAAGACAACCGACAGAATGGGAGAAGATATTTGCAAATGACAGATCAGATAAAGGGCTAGTATCCAAAATCTATAAAGAACTTCTCAAACTCAACACCCATAAAACAAATAACCCAGTCAAGAAATGGGCAGAAGACATGAACAGACATTTCTCTCAAGAAGACATCCAAACGGTCAACAGACACATGAGAAAGTGCTCAACATCACTCAGCATCTGGGAAATACAAGTCAAAACCACAACGAGATCCCACCTCACACCGGTCAGAATGGCTAAAATCAACAAGTCAGGAAATGACAGATGTTGGCAAGGATGCCTATACTGTTTGTGGGAATGCAAGCTGGTGCAGCCACTCTGGAAAACAGTATGGAGGTTCCTCAAAAAGTTGAAAATGGAGCTACCCCGTGACCCAGCAATCGCACTACTGGGTATCTACCGTAAAGATACAAAGGTAATGATCCTCAGGGGCACATGCACCCGAATATTTATAGCAGCAATGTCCGCAATAGCCAAACTATGGAAAGAACCTAGATGTCCATCAACAGATGAATGGATAAAGAAGATATGGTGTATATATATACAATGGAATACTATGCAGCCATCTAAAGAAACAAAATCTTGCCATTTGCAATGATGTGGATGGAACTAGAGGGTATTATGCTAAGCAAAATAAGTCAATCAGAGAAAGACAATTATCATATGCTCTCTCTGATATGAGGAACTTGAGGGGCAGGGCGGGGGTTCGTGAGGGTGGGGAGGTAAAAATAATGAAACAAGATGGGATCGGGAAGGAGACAAACCATAAGAGACTCTTAATCTGGGTGCCTGGGTGGCTCAGTGGGTTAAAGCCTCTGCCTTCGGCTCAGGTCATGATCTCAGGGTCCTGGGATTGAGGCCCGCATTGGGCTCCCTGCTTGGCAGGAAGCCTGCTTCCTCCTCTTTCTCTGCCTGCCTCTCAGCCTACTTGTGATCTCTCTCTCTCTCTCTATCAAATGAATGAATAAAATCTTTTTTAAAAAAAGAGAGACTCTTAATCTCATGAAACAAACTGAGGGTTACTAGGGGTTGGGAGGGTAGGGATAGGGTGGCTGGGTTATGGACATTGGGGAGGGTTTGTGCTATGGTGAGTGCTGTGAAAGGTGTAAGCCTGATGATTCACAGACCTGTATTCCTGGGGCAAATAATAAAAAAATTTAAAAAACGTATTGTGCATTTCACTCTATGAAATCTGTCTCGTGAAAAAATGTTTCAAATCTCAAAACCTGAAGAAGAAAGCTTTTCAAAATCTTAACAAAATAAAACAACCATACAGGTTCTGAAGACAGAATACAGGGGCTTAAATCCTTTCCCTGCTGTAGGATAATACCACCACCAAGCACACCAATACAAACCACCACAAGTTAGTGGCTTCAAACGAACTGTCTCACAGTTCTGGAGCCTGGAGGTCTGAGGTCAATTTCACTGAGCCAGAACCAAGGTGTTGGCAGGACTGAGCTCCCTCCAGAAGCTCTAGGGGCATATCCATTCCTTGGCTGGTCCAGCATCTGAGGTTCCCACAGTCTCTGGCTGGAGGTCCCTTCCTCCGTCCTCAAAGCCAGCAGCGTGGTATCTTGCTTCCAGTGACACATGCTGCCCTCTTTGTCAGATCTCCCCCTGCCTTGTGATGGCATTTAGGGTACATCTGGGTAATCCAGGATGATCTTCCATGTCAAAGTCCTTAAGTGAATCACACCTGCAGAGTCTCTTTAGTAAAATTCACAGGTGCCAGGGATTAAGATGCAGACACCTCTGAGGTCAGTATTCAGCCCACTACATGCACCACTTACTAGCTGTGTGTCTGTAGGCAGGTTTCCTCAGCTCTCTGTGCCTCAGGATCTTCATTTTTATTTCAGTTAATTAATTAATGTATTTATCGAGGGGGGAGGAGCAGAGGGAGAGGGAGAGAAAATCTTAAGCAGGCTTCATGCTTCATGCCCAGCATGGAACCTGATGTAGGGCTTGATCTCATGACCCTGAGATTATGATCTAGGCTGAAATCGAGAGTCAGATGCTCAACCAACTGAGCTCCCCCAGGTGCCCCAGGATCCTCATTTTTAGAATGGAGATAACTATAGCGCCTACATTATGGCCATGAGGATTAAGTATAAAGTGCTAGACACAGGGCCTGGGACATAGTAAATGCTCAATAAATGATAGCTTTTGGTATTATTTTATTATCATTATCATTCTTATGCCTTTTCATCATTCCAGGCACATGCTAAGTGGTGGGAATTTGAAGATGAAAAGACATAGTTCTTGTGCTCAGGAGTTTATGATGCAGCGGAGACACAGAAATGCCAACAGTATGTAGTCATCAGCCTGGGCTGCATAACGGAGGATCAGAGGCTGGAAGCTTCAATGACAGAAATGTATTTGCTTACAGTTCTGGAGGCCAGAAGCCCAAGATCAAGGTGCCAGCGGGGCTGATTCCTCCTGACGCCTCTCTCCTTGGTGTGTAGACACCATTTTCTCCCTGTGTCCTCCCCTAGTCGTCCCTCTATGTGTGTCTGTGTCCTGATTTCTCTCTACCTCTCTTTTTATAAGATTTTATTTATTTATTTATTCAAGAGAGAGCAAGAGAGAGAAAGCATAAGCAGGGGGAGTGGCAGAGGGAGAGGGAGAAGCAGGCTCTCCGCTGAGCAGGGAGCCTGATGCCAGGCTCGATCCCAGGATCCTGGGATCACGACCTGAGCCACAGGCAGACGTTCCACCAACTGAGCCACCCAGGCGCCCCTGTGTCCTGATCACTTATGAGGACACAGTCAGATTGGAGTAGGGTCCACCCTCACGGCTGTATTTTACCTTAGTCACCTCTTAAAAAATCCCTTTCTCTAAATAGAGTCACTTTTCATCGAGGTCCTGGGGGGTCAGGACTTCAACATGAATTGCAGGTGAATACAATTCAGCCCATAATACAATGTATAGCGAAATAATTCCAACAAGAAAGCATGGTATGGTCAGGGAAAGGTGGAAAAGGAGTGGCATCTCCCTGTGGGCACCTCAGTGGCCCTTTTACAACATGAAAAACCACCCACGGAGGACACACGGGGAAGTGAGCCATCTGAGCATGGAAGGATGCGGGTCACAGAGGATGTGGGTTCTGCCAGTGGAGACAGTCGGGATAGACAGTTCAGAAGAGGTTAGAGGAGGGGAGGGCAGTGAGGAGGGGAAGTCCTACTTCGCCCCCATCACACGAGGGCCGGAGCACTAGGAGTCGGCCCACACCCAGTGCCATCCCATGGTCACAGAAGCCACTGGTTCCCAGTCTCCGGAGCCTGGAATGACCGCCGGCCATTGCCTGGAGATGTGCCAGCAGTGCGGAGCCTCGGGCCCACCTGGACCCAGTGCATCAGAAACTCTGGGGGGCGGGGCGAGGAGGGGTGGGCATCTGAAGAGGTCCCGCAGGCGATTCTGATCCTCCCTGGATCCTCCCTGATCCTCCCTGGAAGTCTGACAGCCGCTGCTAAGATTACACTGAATTGATTTTAAAGTGAGGGCTCCTCATGGACCCTGGAGAGGGAACAAGGACAGGCTGCGGGTGAGTCCCATGTGACCTCTGGAGCAGGAGACCCCGGCTCCTCTGAGCGGACCCTGCAGGACGGGCACCCTGGCCCTCCCCTCTTAGGGCGAGCACAGGGGTTCCGGGGGCCACGCCTGGCATGCGCTCAGTGCCCTGCAGAAGTTCGTCTTCCTCCCCCGCTCCGCCAGCTCCCGGCCGACCACTGGTGTGATAGTACTATGTTTCTACCTTAAGAGAACTTGGGGGAGGAAGGGCGGGGACGAGGCACCCCATTTTTTCCCCTACAAAGCTGGTCAACCCCCAAGAGAGCGTTGGTGGTTCTTACTGAGATTTGCAGCCCAAATCAAGCTTAGGAAACGTCCAGAGAGGCCGGGAGAAGCAAAAGGGATACGTGAAGAACAGAGTTAGACAGCAGCTCTTGTGTTCAAGTGACCAAAAGGGGCATCTTAGGGCCTCACCCTGTGTGTCATTTGCTAGGGTTGCTGTTGTAAAGCACAGACCACCACAGAGTGAGTGGCTTAAAACAACAGAAATTAATTGTCTTCCAGTTCTGGAGGCCAGGAGTCTGAAATCGAGGTGTCAGTGCAGTGAGTTTCTTCTTGGGGGTTCGGAGGAAGGCTCCGTCCCTACCTTCTCCTAGTTTCTGGAGGCCTCTGACCGTTCTGGCTTCTCCGGGGTTTGCAGAGGCGCACACCCATTGCAGGGCACCGTGCCCAGCCTCCCGCGTCCCCACACCAACCTCCCTCTGTGTGTCTGTGTCCAAATTCCTTCCTCTTATGAGGATGCAGGCCATTGGATGGAGGGCTCAGCCTGACTCAGTCTGATCTATCTTAACTTGATTATATTTGCAAATAAGGTCCCATCCACGGGACTGGGGGTTGGGATTTCAACACACTTTTTGGGGACACAGTTCGGCCCACCCCACTGGGCGTCGATGGACTAGGCTGGTAGCAGGAGGCAGGTGGGCGGCAGGCCCTGGCCACCTCAAAGCCTTTGTTCCTCCCAGGAAAGGGACTTTGCTTGAGAGCACCTAATGCTTACAGAACGGCCTCGGCTTCTCCGGACCTGCAAAACAGAGAAAATGAGGAAATGTCTTCAGCCATTTTCTGGAACTGGCGATTGCCTACTTAGCTTCTTTTAGTTGAAAAAAAGAAAAAGGAGAAGCAGCAACTTAGATCTTTATGACTCTTTTTTTGTTTCTGTTTTCGCCCAAAGGCAACTGAATAAAATGAGGGTGGGCAGGAACAATAATGAGGGTGGTCTGAAAATAAAAGCCTTAACTGTCCTCCGCATCTGGACGGAATGTACTGGAAGGAAGTCGTATATGTTTAATGATGTGTTTGTTAATATTCGTGCTCCCTGTGACTATTTGGGGGCCACTTCTTTAAAGGCATGCTTTTAGGGGAAAAACTACGGGGTTGGGGGAAGAACGTGAACTAAGCCAAACCTGCACGAATGCTTTGCCAATTGCACCCGGCCATGCTCTGGCCAGGGCGGCAGAGAGGGGGGTGAGCTCGCCTCCCATAAGTAGTACATTGCACAACCTCGGGGGGGGGGCGGGAGGAGGACGTCTGGGGATGGGGATGTTGCTCCCTCCAGAGTTTTTCAAGTCTCTTGGATTCTGCCTGTTACCTTCCTTCAATAGAGTGGGTGACTTCTGGCCCAAGGGAAGGGTCTCATCCCTAACACTGGGCTTGTCATTGGACATTTCTTCCTTTCATCCAAAACTGTCTTCAAAAATATGAGGAAAATATTCTGGGCCAACTTGGAAGCATGGCCCACTAGAGGGTTAGCCATACCGCAGCTTCTCTTGAAGGGCCTTCTAATCCAGAGGTTGCCGAGTTGGGTTGTGTCCCACAATTTTACCACTTTGGCCACCTGCACCCCCTGCCCCCTGCCCCCCCCCGACTGGCTGGTGACCAGAGAAACGGCCTGGCACAAGAAACCTGCTTTGAGGTCTGTGGTAGGCTGCATAACAACCCCTCACCACAAAGTTGTCCTAATCCCTGGAATCCGTGAGTGTGTTCCCTTGCATGGTGTGGGGGACTTTGTAAATGTGATTAAGGATCTGGGGACGGGACAGTATCCTGAAACATCGAGGTAGGGTTTGCATGCCCACCACAGGTCTCAGGAAAGCAAGACGGAGATAGGACGCAGACGGAAGAGAAGAAGGTAACATGTGATGGTGGAGGAGGGGGGTGAGCCAAGGAATGCAGTTCCCGATACCGAGAGAGGCAAGGCAGAAAGTTCTCCTCGGGCCCTGGGGACAGAGCTCGGCCCAGGGAGACTGCTTTTGGACTCTGGCCTTCAGAACTGTGAGAGAATAAATCGCTGTTGTTTTTAACTCCTAAGCATGTGGTAATTTGTTACAGCAGCAAGAGGAGACTAATACACCATGCTAAACAATTTCTTGGTGAAGTCACGAGCCCGCCCCCTCCTTCTTGGCAGTGTTCAGAGACTGCTTCTCATTGTGTGTCCATCGAGGAGGTGGTGGCTCTGGGCAGCAGGGTGCATGGGAGACTCCTGAACCCCTCTCAGCTCTAAGACTGCTGTGTTAGTGTGCTCGCTTGTTTCCACAAAGTGACATGAACCAGGGACTTAAACAACAAAAGTTTATTGCCCCACAGTGTGGAGGCTGAAACTCCAAGATCAGGGTATGGGCAAGGCTGGTTCCTCCTGAGGCCTCTCTCCTTGGTGTGTAGACGCCATCTTCTCCCTGTGTCCTCACATGGTTGTCTCTCTGTGTGTGTCTGTGGACTAATCTGCCACTTCTTTTCAGGATACCTGTCATGTTGGATTAGGGCCCACCCTAGTGACCTTGTTTTACCTTAATCACTTATTTAGAGACATGACCTCCAAATACGGTCACATCCTGAGGTCCTGAGCATTAGAACCTCAGCATACAAATTTGAGGAGGACACAATTCAGCCCATAGCAATGGCACCGTGCAATGACATTGCTGACATTTCTATTCAAAGCTACATTTAGATACACCCCAGCTTTGAATTTTGGATCCCGTATGGCCATGCATAAAAGGAGGGAAAAGACTAAAAGTGCAAACCTATGATGCCAGGAAGTCCCTACAGCTTTAAGCCTTGCCTCCTATCACTTCACCTGGGGAGGACCCAGCAGAGTGTGTGCCAGCTTCTAGGGGCTCTGAGGGTGGTCTGTCTGCCCACGTTTATGTCTCTGGCCCCTTCTGGAACTTCTCTTCCTGATAGACAGCAAGCCACACTGAACTGTCCATGATGCATCAGCCAAAAAAGCCAGCCAAACAGGCAGAAAACCCACCCCGCAGACTGAAATAGAAACTCACTTGCTTTCCAATGTGTGACAAAGGAGGGAGGTATTTAATTTTGAAAGGAGCTGAGCCAGCTTTCTTCTGGGTCGTTTTTTTCTGGAACAAAATCCTCCCCAGTAATCTCCCTGGGATGGTCTTCCTTCTTATCCATCTATGGACATTTGGATGGGGTAATTCTCTATTGTAGGGGGTTGTCCCGTGCACCGTAGGAGATTAACAGCATCCTGCCCCTACCCAGCAGAGGCCAGTAACATCCCCGCACTGTTTGTGCCAACCAAAATGTCTCCAAACATGGCCAATGTCTCCCAGGGGGAAATCACCCCCAATTGAGGAGGACTGGTCTGACTAAACCGTGAAGAAAAACAGAATGATGGAGAGGATAGGCTGGGGTTTTGTCTTGGTCATGTTTGATCAGCACACAATCAGCTGTAAGTGGTATGCGGATAATGGCTTGAAACGTTTAAGGCAGATGGCAGGAATACCGGGGAAGGTAGAAGCCTCCATCAGTGGTGTGTGCAGGTGACAGGAGATCAGTCTTGTTGGCTGTTGAGTCAGTTTGTCCACTGGCCTTCTGGGTGGCCCAGGGCTCCAGGTGAGAACAGAGAGTGCCTCAGAGGATGCTTGGAGTCCTCACCACCTTCACTCCTCCCGTCTGAGCTCTGAGTGAGGGCACCTTGCCCCTGTGTAAGTTCAACTCCCTACACGTCTCTCTTTCCTTTTGCTCCAACCACACACTGGGTTGCTCCCTGAACACCCTAGGCCCTTTCTTCCTCAGGGCCTTTGCACTTGCTGGGTTACCCCCACACAAAACTGTCCTCCTATAGCTTTGTTTTCCTGGCTTCTTTCCACCATTGAAGTCTTAGCACAGCTATTGCTTGACTGCTCACCTAACCTCCCATCTATTTGTCACTGGGGTGGTCCTAAGAGGTCCTAAGCTTGCAGGCCCTATAGAGGTCCTATAGAGGTCCTAAGAGGTCCTAAGCTTGCAGCTTCATCAGGGACTGACCCTCCCTGCACCGTCTCATCTGGTTCTTTACAGTCAAGAGAGTTTCTAAAAGTTCAGGACATGCCTGTGTCGGCCACTCTCCCTTCCAGAGCAAAGGACACCCCTTCACACCCAACCCCCAGGCCCTTATTCTGAGCACCAGGGAGTCTTTTTCCAGCACACTTTGGGGTTTATGTTGGGAATCTTTAATTTCTATGCTGGGCTCCAGCTATTCCAGCCTCCTGTGACCACAAAATGTATACTTTTTTTGGGAGGAGCTTTCCTGTGGCTTATCTTAGGACCTCCAGAAGAAATCTCATCCTTCTTTCTGCCCAGACTTTAAAGGAAGGCAGAAAAGAGTGTGTGTGGAGGTGGGGGAGGGTCAATAGAGCTGAGATGAAGATGACCATGCCTAAGTTAATTTCCTGCCCTTATAAGAGCTGGTTGTCATGGCTGGTGCAAGATGGCACCCAGCCCTGCATCTCAAGTGATAATAATCAAATCCAGCTAAGCCCCATGCCCTTTACCTGTCACTGTATTATGTGGTAGCTCCCACAGTCCTGGCCAAAAAGAGAGCTTTCTAATTAGGTGTCCTGGAAACTGGCGTCAATTGAGTTCTTATCCATCTTCCCCACCTTCTTTGACCCTAGGGTACATCAACTGGAGGGGTCCACGTGAGCGTGTAAAGCCAACTGGAGTGCTTTAACATCACTCCAAATTAGCCCCAATTAAGAAAGTGAGAATGGGCTGCATGTAACAGACAGGTGGCAGACCTTTTACTTGTAAAGTTTATCTGACAATCTGGTCTCTGTTTGACACACTCAGTCCCCTGCCTTACTTCTCCAAAATCCATCCGGGTCCACTGTAAATAGAGAACAGTGACATTTAAGTACCATGAATAAGATGCTCAGGACAAATCTAGGTAGGAAGATCATATTTAACAAATATTGTTTGGGGATGTTACGGAGGTCACTCACCCAGCCATGTATATCTTTTAACACGGAATTCTAAAACGTACAATGTGCTTTAAAGGGAAATTATGAGAACATGTATGATATGGGTGCTTATTGTGTCTGTGGTCATGCCAGAGACTCTTTCAAAAATGAAGTTCTCAAAAGACCTTTATTCTAGTGGGCGAGAATAAAGATCTTTATTTTTTATTTAAAGCCCAAATAACAACACTCCTTTTGAGGTGCGTGGTTAGCGCAGCTCATTGTCCTTAATAGGTACACGAAGTCCTTTATTATGAGCCACATTGCTTTATAGGAGTCATCAAAAATTACCTAACAAACAAAACGCTTAAAAACTTGGGTTTGGGGCGCCTGGGTGGCTCAGTGGGTTAAAGCCGCTGCCTTCGGCTCAGGTCATGATCTCAGGGTCCTGAGATCGAGGCCCACATTGGGCTCTCTGCTCAGCAGGGAGCCTGCTTCCTCCTCTCCCTCTCTCTCTGCCTGCCTCTCTGCCTACTTGTGATCTCTCTCTCTGTGTCAAATGAATAAATGAAATCTTTTAAAAACAAACAAACAAACAAAAAACCAACTTGGGTTTGCCCCACAACTTGAAATGAAGCATAGAGCAGTCTTTAGATTAGGGTGAAGTTTACGGCCAAATGGAGAGCCATGTGTCCATGAACCCTTGCAGCTGTTTATTATGCAAGAACAAAGGGGTATACGCGTTAACTTATGTAACGACCACAGTGACTGAGACAAATCTCAGGAGCCATCACATTTCTGTGGCTGGGACTTTTTCCCAGGAAGGAAAGCCTGCACCTGCCTCTTGCCAAGACCGCCCATCACATGCTGTAAGAAAACCACCTCCCTCGGTGGGAACGTGCCAGTTCTGCAATGAAGTAGGACTTAGGTATGGGCGTTAGCGTTGAAGAGCAAGCCACTTGGTTATTTCTGGAGCAGTGGGTTGCTCAGATCAAGCAGGGGGCAGCTTCAAGCCACGGGCATCGTCCCACGTCTGCTCCCAGAGGAAGGAGAACTTTGTGTGCATGTTTGGGGAAAGATACATAACAAAAACTTACCATTTTCTCCATCTCTAAGGGTACCATTCGATGACATTAAGTCCACTCACAGTGTCGTTCAACACTCATCACATCCGCCTCCAGCACTTTTTCATCTTCCCAAACTCATACTTCATCTCCATTAAATAATCACTCCCTGGTCCCCACTCCCCGCAGCCTCTGGGAAGCTCTGTTCTGCTTTCTGCCTCTGTGAATTTGACTGCTCTAGGGACCTCATGTAAGTGGAAGCATGCAGCATTTTGTGATTGGCTTATCTCACTTTGTATCATGTCTATAGGGTTCCTCCATGTTGTATTATGTTTCAGAATTTCCTTCCTTTTTGAGGCTAAATAATATTCCAGCAAACATATACACTGTGTGTTTCTTATCCACTTATCTGTCAATGGACATTTGGTGAATACAGAACCTTCCAAATCACTAGCTTGCACATGGACAAGACTTGTTCTAAAAGACAGTTCCTGCAACTTTACGGGAGTATTTGCTGGGGCTCTTTAAACTGATGGAAAAAATAGATGACGAAAGACAAAGTAAGTGGGCAAGTAGCACATACTTAGATACAGCAAATATGTAAATAGGGGTGTCATTTCCCTCCCAGTTTTTTTTGTTGTTGTTCTGGAAGAAAATTCAGGGTACAGAGTCTGCATTTCAAAAATAGAATTCATGAGTCTAATCATATTAACTCAACGGGGAGCATAAATGCCAAAACAGCCTGTGTGAGTCATTTCTTAGATCCTAAAAGGAATCTGTCTCAGACAGGAGTTTTCTCCTCTTTGAGGTTTGTTTTAAGAAGTTCCAAAAGCAAACAGCAAAATAACAGAATGCCTAGAGCCACAGATCTCAAAGCCGCCTTTCAAACTAGCAGCTCCCCCCCCAGCCCCCACTCCCATGGCTGTTATCAGGTTGGAAGGGACTCCCTCAGGCAGGTCAGCTCACCAACCTTCCCGGGGTCTTAACGATCACGATCACGCTAAGTTTGTTTGATCTAAGAAACCATGCTGCTGAGTGAGGGGGTGGGGTTGGTGGAGAAGGGGAGTGTGAGAAAGAAAACAAAAGGATCTGGGGGCTTTTGGAAAGTCATAACCATTTCTGAGAATAGATCTCATCCAGCAGCACCGCGTTGCTTTGCTGACTTTTCCCTTTCCAGTTACCCGCCAGAGTCTAGAGCAAGTTTCCATGTAGGGCTTCAGTGTGGGGCTGCAGAATTACACCACGTTTGTCCCTGTGCAAGCCAGGGCTACCTTCTGGGTTCGGGCCCGACCTTCTGAGGCACCTGCCCCTGTCTGCCTTCCCTGGTGCGTTCGCAGGTGCTCCTTCTTCCCATCGTGGGTTTCTCTCTCGGTTCCGAAGCCACCGCCGAGTTGCCTTACGGGCTCATCTTTACCCATCTTGCAGGCCTGGGGAACAATACGTCCCTGTCGAGAATAATCAAGCCCATCTCTACAGTGCCACAAATATACAGTAAATTAGGGTGGAGACGTCCCCGGTCCTCTGGCACCTGCAAACACGGAGCAAGCATCCGTTCTCTAGATCTGCGTGGGTCAAGTGTGCCGCTGACATTAGCGCCTTCTTTTCCCACGATCGAGCAAGTTTAGTGATGAAGTTAAGTTAGGGCAACATCAGATTGACCAATGATAAATATGCATATTTGCCGCAGGAATTATCAGAAATTTAATACGCATTGGGGATCTCCAGGAGACGGGTAAGGGATAACATGTTGTCCAAATGTAGTTGATTATCGAACCCTCTTGTCAAGGCACATCTCCCTGGAACAGTGTCCTTAGCGCACACTTAGACTACCCCAGTTTAGACACCTGCGACATCAGGAGTTTTATGTGGTTTGTAACACATAGTTACAAATCAAATCGAATCAAAAATGACAAATCAAAAGTGTTTCAGAGACAACATACTATATGCACCCATGATCCCAGTCCTCCTGCAGGGAACCCCTCTCCCCCGCCCCAGGCTGTAATACCTGCTGCTCTTGATCCTTCGGTGCAGTACCGGGGAAGGAACAGAAAGCAGGTCCGGGAAAGGGAGACAATGGTGGGATTTTCGACAGAAAGCTTGGAGAACTGCTGTTGTATAAAAAAGGGAGAGAGAAAGTAATACAAGCATCCTGGGAGAGGGTGGCCACGTTTGGGGAGGAGAGTCTCCAAGAACTGAAATGTGATATAGACAGAGTGGAAACAGAGGTAGGAAGAAAGTATACGGTGTGTTGTGATGGAATCTTCCTTTGGCCTTTGGGAGAGACTTCATTTGCTCTTTGACTTACTCTTCACCTTCCGGGTTGTTTGGTTTTTGAATCGGATGCCTGCCCTGGCGAGCTTCAGGGTGCTAGCAAATCAATGGCTAATTTACTGCAGATTTCACTGATAGTAATATTAACTCTTTCTTATCATCCCCTACCTGTGGGTCTTCTTGCTTGCTCTCCCCAGAGAAGGATATTGGAACCAGACCCATGGATCTGGGTACTGACTCTCAGATTTATCAGGTGTGTCACCCTGATTGAGTCAATGACCCCAAATCTCGAAATCGTAATGCAGAACGGGCCTAGGAAAGCCAGACTCAGACAATCCAAGGGAGCCCTTTCTTCCAGAAGCTTGGACAGCGAGGTGAGCATCCCTTCCTAGCAGGTCAGCCTGACAGCTTCCCCTCTGGTCTCAGCCCAACCTGTTGCCTTCCTTCAGCCCCCAGATAAAGATGGTGTGTAAACTGGCGCTTCCAGCATGCTTCGATTTCAAGGCTAAGTCTGCATCCAGGGGTCCTGTCCAATTTTATGAAATCAAATGAGTGCCTTTTGTTTGCTGCCTATAATTGCGGCCTAAGGCATCTGGGCAGGTGACCTGAAGGCCTGCTTTGAAATCAATCTCCAAAGCACAGAAGGATTCTTTTTGCACCTTTTGTCTTCAAGGGACTTAGAAATCAAGGACCTGATAAGTATAGTTGATGATCAAGCCTAATGAGCTGGCTACCCGGGGAGCTTTGATTCCCTTTGACGAAGGCTCTTTGAGCTTGCTTGAGAACTAGAATCTAGTTTTTGTTTCTGTTTGCCTTCGCCTTTTCTGTTGAAGATCTTGATTTAAGTCTTGAAAGGACTAAGGTTTGATGGAAGGTTCTGTAAGTTGAGGCATCTGTCCTTGGTGCAGATTTGTGTGGGGTCTAAAGGAAATGACCCCTGGGCCACCCCGGGGAGCACTTGGGGTGATGGTGCCAGCCAAGGCCATTTTGGGAAATGATTTATGTCTGATGAATTGTTCAATATGTCCAAGACCAATTTCTTATTTTTAAAATTAGAATAGGTTTGGAAAATTGGAGGGGATGCAGGAGGAGGAGTGTCAGAGAGAAGCAGCTCGACTCGGTCATCCTGGATAGAGTCAGCCAGTTTTGCCTTTGGGTTGGCTCAGCCGTGGGCCCTGGGCCTGGAGGGCCTACGAGTGTCCTTACAAAACGGACGGCATTGCCTCTTACGTGAATAACACGTGTTAGGAGACAGACTCTCCTTCCATGATTTACTCATTTGTTCATGCCTGGCGTAGCGTTCTCTGGTGCTGGCGAGGTCCAGCAGCGGTTCCGAGCTCCCTTGGGAGCTTCCTGCCATGCACCGTGGTGGCCCCTCGAGCCGGAGAGGCTGACCCACTAGAGCAGGGAGGGCCAAGGAGCCTTCTGAACACAGATCATAACTCTCTTGTATAAGCAAGACACGGCTCGGGGCATATCAACTGTGGAGGAAGGTTGATCACGGAAAATGAGGATTTCCCTGCCCTACCCTCGCCCCAGCTGTCTAGCTCTGCAGAAATAACCCTTGTAAATGCGATCTTTAACCGTCACTGCTTCTCATCCTTGTGGTAATCCCCGCCAGGTTACTAAGTTATATATAAGTATACCTCCTAAAAAATACCCATTTGTAGCAATATCTATATATCTTTGTCATAAAAATTAGAGATGTCCATCTGTTCTTCTTCCCTCCTGCCAATATAGTTATTATGCTGTTTTGGTTTCTCAACTTTGTAAGTCAAAATAACAGATTTGTTGTCTCTAACAGCATCGCTTTGGCTCTCACTTAAAAATAATGACATGAGTGGCCTGTCCCTCCGCTCCCTCTCTCCTGAGAGAGCTGGACCCCACGCTCACCCCTCCCACCCCCGAGCTGGTTCTGGAATCCCACCAGCTCCCACTTGCTCCCCTCCCTAGAAGCCGGTCTCGCTCCCTCCCTCCAGGAGAAGTCAGTTACACTGCGCATCTGTTCAGAACTCTGGCTTTGGCGTTTGGAAAGGTCTGGAATATACCTTTTCAGCAGATGGCTGTGAAGTACGTGGTCTGCAACGTGCGCTCTAGACCCTGGAAGTGGTGACGCAACATGGCAGCTCCTGTCCACGCAGTGACAATAGGAACACAAAAAGTTGACGTGGGGTCAGAGTTCTGCAGCCTTGGAAAGTGGAGTATGTTATGCCCAAAGATGTCATTCGGGGCTAGAATTCATCCCACAAATATTTATTGAGCTAAATCTCACTGCGTATAATGCAGCTCTTTCTTTAGTTATTTTTACTATTTGGATGCTTTTACATATTTCTAATTCTGGGAATATTTATTCAGTGTACTGTTTCCAGAAAAAGAAGGGCTTCATAAATGGGGGCAACAGGCCATGGCCTGTCCAGGGGAAGTGTCCGCAAGCACCTCCAGTGAGTGAGGAGACAAACGGCAGGCAAGGCCTTTTCTTTCTTTCTGATTTACAGGTGGATAAACAGGCTAGGATGAGGGAGGGTGAGCTCTCGTTTAAGGGGTGATGCTTGTTTGCTGAACATAGGCTCATCATCTTCCCTCCCCTCCCTTCCCTCCCTCCCTCCCTCCCTCCCTCCCTCCTTCCTTCCTCTCCTACCCTCCTCCTTTTTTCTTTCATCGATCCTTATTTCTTCTAAAAAAATTCATTATTGAAGTATAATCAACATACACTGTTATATTAGATTTACATGTACAACACAGTGATTCCCCAAGTCTGTACGTTAGCACTACTCACCACCATAAGTGTAGCCAACATCTGTCATCAATCCTTATTTCTAATGGAAGGATCTAGAAAACAAAAATACAAATTTCAATAACCTTATAGGCATCCGTGGAATTAGCCCCAGTAAGTAAAATAACCAAGTCATCATTTGATTTTTTTTAAATTAAGACTTTATTTTTTTAAAGCATTTTTGTGTTCCCAGGAAAATCGAGGGGGAAGATACAGAGATTTCCCATAAACCTCGTGCCCCGACCCCTCACAGGCACAGCCTCCTCTTTTATCAACACGAGTGGACATTTGTTAAAATCGATGGACCTACATCGACATAATCACCCAGAGTCCGTACTTCACATTACAATTCACTCTTGGTGCTGCACACTCCATGGGTTTCGGCAAATGTATACAGGCAGACCTTGGAGATATTGACGGTTCGGTTCCAGAAAAGGGCAGAAAAGTGCATATTACAGTAAAGTGAATATCACAATAAAGCCGGTCAAATGGATTTTTTGGAAATCCAGTGCTTATAAAGGTTACATTCACAGTAGACAGTATTCTAAGTGTAATACGTCTAAAAAATGTACACCTCCCTAATTAAAAAATATTATATTGCTGAAGAATGCGAACCATCATCTGAGCTTGCAGCAATTATAACTTTTGCTGGCTGTAAACCCTTGCCCTGATGGGGAGGGCTGCTAACTGATCAGGGTGGTGGTTGCTGAAGGCTAGGAAGGCTGCGGCAATTTCTTAAAATAAGACAACAACGAGGTCTGATGCATCGATCGGCTCTTCCTTTCATGAGTGATTTCTCTGGCACGAGATGCTGTTTGATACCATTACACCCACAGCTGAACTTCTTTCAGAATTGGAGCCAATCCTCTCAAGCCCCACTGCTGTTTTATCAACTAGGTTTATGTGATATTCTAAGTTTTTTGCTGTCATTTCCACAGACTTCACAGCATCTTCACCAACAGTCGATTCCATCTCAGGAAACCACTTTCTTCACTCATCCTTAAGAAACAATTCCTCATCCGGTCAAGTTTTATCATGAGATTGAGGCCAACTCAGTCGCATCTTCAGGCTCCACTGCTGGTCTCGTTCTCTAGCTGTTTCTGCCCCATCTGCAGTCACTCCCTCCACTGAAGCCTTGAACCTTCACTTTGTGAAAAATGTAGCAACTGCAACGTGCAATAAAGCCAAGTGCAATAAATAACACGAGGTAATGACATACCTTCCACGGAGGGGATGCCCTAAAAACCCTTTGCACTCTGTTAAGGTATCCCCTTGCCCTCAACTCCTGGAAACCGTTAATTTTTTTTTTTTTTTTACTGTCTCCATAGTTTTACTTTTTCTAGAATACTATTTAGTTGGAGTCATACAGTATAAAGGCTTTGTAGATTGGTTTCTTTCATTTAGTAACATGCATTCAGGGTTCCTCTGGATTTTTTCAAGACTGGACAGATGATTTCTTTTTAATGATTGATAATATTCCCTTGTCTGGGTGTACCACGGTTTCTTTATCCAGTTACCCACTGAAAGACGTGTTGGTTGCTTCCAAGTTTTGCTATATATGAATAACGTTGCTATAACCATGTACAGTTTTTTTGTGTGAACCTAAGGTTTCAACTTCTTCGGGTAAATTGTAAAAAGTGTGATTTACGGGATTGTGTAGTAAAAGTATGTTTGATTTCATAAGAAACTGCCAAATTGTCTTCCAAAGTAGCTGTACCAATTTACATTTCCACCAGGAATGAGTGAAAGTTCCTATTGCTTCATATCCTCAGCATCATTTGGCATGGTTAGCGTTCCAGATTTTGGCCATTCTAATAGGTATGTACTGGTGTCTCATTATTTTGATTTCCATTTCCCTGATGACACAGGATGTGCAACATCTTTTCATACTTGCTCTCTGTATATCTTCTTTGGTGAGGTGTCTGTTAAGCTCTTTGGCCAATTTTTTAATTGGGTTGTTTGCTTATTCTTGAGTTCTTTGTATATTTTGGATAATACTCCTTTATATGATGTGTCTTTTGCAGATATTTTCTCCCAGTTGTGGCTGGTCTTCTCATTCTCTTGACCTTGTCTTTCACATAACAAAAAGTTTTTAATTTTAATGAAGCCCAGCTTATCTTTCATGGATCATGCCTTTTGTGTTGTATTTAAAAAGTCATCACCATGCCCAAGGTCATGGAGGTGCTCTCTTGTGTTATCTTCTAGGAGTTTTATAGTTTTGCAGTTTATATTTAGGTCTATGATCTAGTGTGAGCTAATTTTTGTGAAGGGTGTAAGGTCTGTGTCTAGATTCATTTCTTGCATGTGAATGTCCAGTTGTTCCAATTGGTTGAGAAGACTATCTTTGCTCCAGTGTACCACCTTTGCTCCTTTGTCAAAGATCAGTTGACTCTATTTCTGGGCTCTCTGTTATGTTGCATTGATCTATTTGTCTATTCTTTCACCAATAACACACTGTCTTGATCACCACAGCTTTCCAGTAAGTCTTGGAAGTTGGGTCGTATCTATCTTCTGACTTTGTTCTTCTCTTTCAATACTGTGTTGCCTATTTTGGGTCTTTTGCCTCTGCCTATAAATTTTAGAATTAGTTTGTCAATTGATTTTCTAAGGGGCATAAAATTAATTATGGAAAAAAATCCAAGGGCAAAGAGAAATGCTTCTTATGAGCTAGCGTTTTATAGACATCATCTCACTGAAGTCTCACAACAGGCTGTGAGGGGTAAGCATTCTTACTGCTCTTTGTTTCGAGAGGGGAACACTAACTATAGAAGGGGTTAGTTAGCCTGGGGTCATTCAGCGAGTAAATAGCAGACACAGGATTTGAACTCTTGATACTATTAACAGCAGCTACGGATTAAGAACACCCAACATGTACCTTCTAACAAGAACACAAAAATCAACCTCATACAGAAATGCGGACACATTGTTCCCAGCGAGACACTATCAAAGTTCATCTAATCTAGCATTTCAGATCACTTTGACCTAAATACAACTCACCTGGTTAAACTGTATTTTTAAGATGACACATTTACCCTGAGTTCATGCCTACTACCAAAAAAGTCCACAGCAGCACTTTAGAAATGGCCTTAGTTTAAAAAATCCCAGTTTAAGCAAAATGAAAACAGGTAAGATTTCCAATGAAGGGCTCAGAACCAAAGTTCTAGATAATGCTCATCCTATCTTCTGAAGTTTTTCTAAAAGGTGTATCTAGGTGCTTCTGTTTTTGATCTCTTTTGCCTTCAGATTTATCTTCTCTTTAATGTCCTTATAAAAAAAAGTGAGTGTATTTCTCTGTACTTCATGTTATGTGCCAAAACAATCATTGAGACCTAAGACGAGCAGTTAGCCCAAGCTACGAATAAAGAAGCCAGTGTCGTTTTTGTTGCCCTTGGTCTTGAGTTGGGCAGTTCCTCTTTCAAAAGTCTTCCTAGGTGGGTGGATCTAGGCAGTGATGGGGCCAAGGAAGGTGCCTCCACCAAGTAATGTTATTTTCCATGATAAGACAATGAACTTAGCACATCTTTCCAGGTCCAAGAATCAGGTCTTCTGAAGTTAAGCCCTGCTCTACATGACTCTTTCTGAGAGAGGAAGGATGCTCGCTTCTGCGAAGGGGTTTGAATGGGGGGAGAGCTTCTGCCCAGGGTCAGCCTTCCAGAAAATGCCCACACGGAAATACAGGCCTTCAAAGCTCTTTCACTTGAGAAAGAATTTCCATCCCACTGGTAAGTTCATACAGTGTGTGCACTTTCTCTCAGATACAGAAAGATCTGTCAGTGTGATGTGCTGGAAAACTTGCCTGGGAGTGAGGTGTGTTGATGTGGTAATAATGAATCAATCCCATAAATGAGAATTGAATGAACTAAGTCCATGAGCCTCTCTGAGGCCTGACTCTGCCAGCATGGAGCAAAGGGAGCAGAAGTGCCCCGGCCCTGCGGACACTGGAAATTTGGGCCCATCCTGGCCTCACAGCTGCCCGTGGCCAACCTGACCTGTTCAGCTTGGCTATCTTGGGTGACAGCAGGGGGCCAAGAATCTGTTTTCCCCCCTTGAGGGCAGGATGTCGGCTAGAGGTGACCTCATGTCACCAGCCACCAGCCACCCTGCCTTCCTCCTTTCTTAACCCTTTAGCACCTGGAGAGCTGGTTCCTGCCTTCTGTCCTAATTTGACCTCCTTCCCAGAGAGAGGTCGGTGTGTTGGCTGGTCTACCTAGAGCTGAGCGCCAAGGTTGTTGTCCCATTTTGGACTTGCGCTGTGCCTCAGGGCCAGCCATTTACCTTCCTTCCTTCATCTGTACCACAGACAACAGTGCTTCACACAGACCTCAGCAGCTGGGGGTGGCTTAATTAGTTAACGCTTGTGAAGCTCTTTGAAGACACCAGTGCTCCGTAAAAGTTGGTCCTCATTATGCTAAGAAAGACAAGATCATGCATTCTTGTCTTTCTGGTAAGAGGGTGAGCCTTTCTGCTTTCCTTTTTTTCTGGAAGACTGATTGGCTTGAATAAGTTAAATAACTCCTCTCATTCACTCAGGATAAAGTGGGGTAGAGAGGGAGAGAGACAGAGAGTGTGTAGGTATGATGTCTGAGTGCTGTGTATGCATGTTGTGTGCATGTGGTATGCCTGTGTTGTGTGTGGCCTGTGTGTATGTGTGTGGCGTGTGTGTTGTGTGTGGTGCAAGTGTGATGTGTGTGGTATGTGTATGTGGTATGTGTGGTCCAAGTGTGATGTGTGTGCTGTGTGTATGTGCTGGTGTGTGCTCTGTGTGTGGCTTGTGGTATGTTTTCTGGTGTGTGTGGTACAATGTGATTTGTATGTGATATGTGTATGTATGGTGTGTGTGTAGTGTGTGTGTACTGTGGTATGTGGGGGCTAAGTGTATGTGGTACATGTGTGTTGTGCATGTGCCATGTATGTGGTGTGAGGTGCAAGTGTGATATGTGTGGTGTGTATGTGTGGTGTGTGTGTGATATGTATGTGGTGTGTGTAGTATCCGTGTAGTTTATGTGTGGTGTGTGTGTGATGCAAGTGTGTGGTGCAGGTGTGCTGTGTGTGTGGTGTGTGGTGCAAGTGTGTCGTGCAAGTGTGATGTGTGTATGGTGCCAGTGTGTGGTGCAAGTGTGTGCTGTGTGTGGTGTGTGCTGTGTGTGGTGTGTGGTGCAGGTGTGATGTGTGTGGTGTGTTTGTGGTGTGGTATATGTGTGGTGTATGTGTAGTGTGAGTGTGTGGTGTAAGTGCGATGTATGTGTGGTGTGTGTGTGGTGTGTGGTGCAAATGTGATGTGTGTGTGGTGTGTATGTGGTGCGATATATGTGTGGTGTATCTGTGGTGCAAGTGTGTGGTGTGTGGTGCAAGTGTGATGTGTGTGTTGTGTGTGGTGTGTGGTGCAAGTGTGATGTGTGTGGTGTGTGTGTGGTGTGTGTTGTGTGTGGTGCAAGTGTGATGTGTGCGGTGCAAGTGTGATGTGTGCGGTGTGTGTGTGGTGTGTGTGTTGTGTGTGGTGCAAGTGTGATGTGTGTGGTGTGTGTGTGGTGTGTGTGTGGTGTGTGGTGCAAGTGTGATGTGTGTGGTGTGTGGTGCAAGTGTGATGTGTGTGGTGTGTGTGTGGTGTGTGTTGTGTGTGTGGTGTGTGTGTTGTGTGTGGTGCAAGTGTGATGTGTGCGGTGTGTGTGTGGTGTGTGTGTTGTGTGTGGTGCAAGTGTGATGTGTGTGGTGTGTGTGTGGTGTGTGTGTGGTGTGTGGTGCAAGTGTGATGTGTGTGGTGTGTGGTGCAAGTGTGGTGTGCGCGCGGTGTGCTTGTTGCGTGTGTGTGGCGCGGTACACGTGGGGTGTATCTGCGGTGCGAGGGTGGTGTGCGCGCCGCGGGTGGTGCGCGCGTGTGGCGTGGGTGCGGCGCGC